>CANJKZ010000397.1:0-40488 GCA_947471745.1 Closterium sp. Naga37s-1
TATTTATTTACCAGCACTTGTATCCTTGCTGCACTTCTTGTGGAATTTTGCAGGCCAAGATTCAACGTTTAAAAGAGTTTGGCTTATGGCGAGCTGATCCAAGTGGAACCTCTTGCCTTTGCCTCTCGTGCCCATCGCAAGCTACCACCACACAAAAAGGAGCCCTAGGTAGACATTAAAAGTGCTGGGATCCTTGTAGTGATATTGTACCAGAGGTGATTTGACATAGGTCAGATTTCTACTCTTGGAAAATAGCCCTTCGGTGTTATGCATCTCATTGATGTTCACAGGATGAATATTGCTAATATATAATACATCAAATTTGTGGCGAGAGTACCGGAACCAATCGTATGATTCCTAAAGAATGTGGGGCAGATAGGTTGGCTTTTCTTATCGCTGAGGCTGGTCGCCGCTGCCATCGCACGTAGCCTGCACCAATGGAATGGCTCGGACCGGGTCGCAAGTGCGATGTGACTGTTGTGTCGGCAGGCAAGCAGCCAATCAGCTCGTAAGATGCTGGCTGTGTGACGTGACCCTTGCTTCGGGCAGCCTGCAGCCAATCATTTCGCTTTACGCTATCGCCCGCTGCTGCTGACCACATATCACCATTTCAGCGTGTGCCAGATTCCTCATCCATTCACGCCATCTCCCGCCTCCTCGATTTCAGACTGTCGCCGCCAACTCGTTGGGGAGGCGAACGGAAGTGATGAAAAACAGCAGTCACGCACTCGTCGTCGCCTGTAAATGTCGCCCACAGATATGCAGGCAGGATTCCGAAAGAAAGCGTCGCAAGATGATTTGTTTGCGTTGGGTAAAGTCGCCTGGGTCGGTCGCACCTCTGTGGTGGATGCGCTGCACCTCGCTGCTTTCTCGGAATTTGTCGTCACACGTTCCAAAACTGTTCGCGCACCTGAAACCTCTTTTCAAAGCGCGTTCTCGGGCAGGCAACTTACGATTACGAGACACCACTATATTGGCAGCTTTGTCATGAAATCCCAACACTACCGCCCCTACTTTTCCACCTCCTTCTGGCAAGCCTCAATGGAAGCCTGCTTTTTGCCTGCCTAAACTCCCACCTTTGTCAGGTTCCCCCGTTCCCAACTTCTCTCAGCGCACCCCTTACAAATGACACTATCCGCAACGACACAATCGCCCTGCACATTTCCCCTTTTCCCCACCACCCTCCACTTCTCTTTCCTGGTGCTTTGTATGGCGGGCTGCCCGGTCGCGTGCCGTCAGATTTTGATGCCCCAATCACTGACAGAACAAATCCTGTTTCAAAGAATCCATGTTTCAGAACCCTGATGACCAACCAAACCATGGAACCATGTCACGACGACATGCCCTGACAATGCAGCAAAGGACGCGCCGCCGCCGCCCTTGTCTTCCCTCCTTCCAGCCAGCCCTAGTTCCCCAATCTTACCACGTCTCTCCTCTCCTCTCCTCTCGTCTCGTCTCGTCTCTTCCTACAGTATCCCACTCCACACCACACTTCCCTCCAGGACTGTCTCGGGACTAACACAACACTGGATTCAGAACACTTGAAACCAGACTGGATAAGAATTCCCAGAGCAATTTTTAGGGCAGGAGCAACAGAAACTATAACTCTTGGATTCCATCGTTCTTCCCACCCCTCCCCCCCCTCCCTCCCCTTTCAAGGCTCTCTTTTCCCGCTCTCCCAGATGCTATGCTTGAAACTGCACACGCACCCATTCATGGTCCGTTCTCCCAACCTCCGACTCTTGCCAGCCACCGCGTGGAGTCCCATCTCATCACATCCTGAAAGCTCCATCTCACAACACTCTCTGACATGTTGGTTCAAGTATCTGTATGAGGAAGGAACCCTAAAAGGGTCACGCTGCGTCGGACACTGCAAGAACACACGTTTATGAAATCCGAAATTTTATATTACGGTCATTGTTGTTGCGTTTTTTTTCTCGTAGAGATGAAGTATCCGTCGCTCGTTGGTGCTGCTACCAGCACCAGTTGCCAGAATATGCGAGTGGAAATTCCTTGACAGCACAACTGTTGAGAAAATACGCGACAGCATAATTGTTGATAAAGATCGCTATCGGTTTGGAACGAGAATCAAGACGGCCTGACCATCATAGCATTTACGCCTCTCAAACGGTCCGTGTCCGTTCTCTTCCTCGGATAACTCATTGCCGATAGCAACTGCCAGAGCGCTTTAGATTGCGAATTCATCCGATCTATTAAATCTGAACCATATCTGATTCGCCGTCGCGTGGCGATGGGTCCTCGCACGACGACCGGCGCGATGTGCGGGCTCGGCGTTCGCATGAGCCCCAAGGCAACGATTTTCAGTACGAGCGAGGCGGCGTGCGACGTGTACGATGCGGGCGACGACGCCGGCGAGTGCACGTGGGCGTCGCTGCCGCCCGAGCTGCTGCGCGACGTGATCGCACGCGTGGAGGCGAGCGACAGCTCGTGGCCCGGCCGGCGCAGCGTCGTTGCGTGCGCGGGTGTCTGCCGCTCTTGGCGGGAGCTTACTCGGTACGTACCACCTTGTAGCGACTCGCTACGTGATACCTTGTAATGCCTTGGTACCACATGCGTTGGTGTCTTAAAATTTTTCAAAATCAACGAAAGCTAGCCACGGTCGGCGGGAGCTGACACTGTACGCTTTGCTTTTATCAGAAGCGTCTCGACGATGCGGCAAGAAATCATTAGATTTCACGTAAGGCGGGCGCTCTCGAGATTAGCCGTGCGCTCTCGAGATTAGCCGTGCGCTCTCGAGATTAGCCGTGCGCTCTCGAGATTACCCGTGAACTACCACTGTACGCTTTGTTTTCTACGCACCTCCCCTCTCTGCTCTCCTCTCTCGCCCCGCTCCGTCTGTTCCCCTCGTTTCCCCGTCCCCAAACTCCCCTCCGCCCCATCCGCAACCCCCCCCCACGCGCAGGGAGCTGCGGCAATCCCAGGGGTCATACGAGCCGTCAGGGCAAATAACGAACTCCGACGAGCTGAGGAAGCCCCTGCCGGGGCCGGCACGTTCGCGCATCCACCATCCCCACTTTCTCCCATCCCCTCTCTCCCGCTTCCCCACTTCCCCCCTTCCTCCCCTTCCGCGCATCCCGCCCTTCCCCCGATCCCACCTTCCGCCCATTTCTGCCCGAGACAGCGAGCTGCTGCAATCCCAGGGCTCGTACGAGTCGTCTGGGCAAATAACCTTTCCCGACGAGTTAAGAACGCCCGGGCCGCGCGACCGCTGCGTGGAGTGCTTCATTCGCCGCTCGCGCAAGACCGGCACGTTCACGCTGTTTCTGGGCGTGCCGCCGAATTCGACGGAAAACGGCAAGTTCCTGCTCGCGGCGCGCAAGTGCGGCTGGCGGCCGTCAAGGTAAGCGGATAGCCGACTGCTTTAAAAAATCGTTTGACCCTAAACCGGAGTTGGTGTTTGTGCTTGTAGCCCTATTCTGCCCGTTTAACAAACCCTTGTTTGTGCTGGTTACGCTAATGCCTTCGTTCGCTTCAAATCGCACACCTGAGTTTGTGTCTCGCAAATTCACGTTTGCATGGAAAAAGTGTTTGTGCTGGTCACCCTATTGTGTCCGTTTCGCTCTGTTTCGCAACTTTCGAAATCATTCCAGCATGGAGTACGTGGTCTCGCTGGATCCGAAAGACTTTTCGCGCGGCGGAAGTTCGTTCGTCGGTCGCCTGCGAGCGAATTTCCTAAGCACGCGATTTGCCGTCTTTGAATCGTCGCACGAGGTGAGCGATGAAACCTGAGTTCGTTCGCATCGCACAATGTTAGGAAGGTTACAGTTCTACAACCGACTTTTGAGTCGTCTTAGAATAGACTTTTTTCACACAATATTAAGAAGGTTACACTCCTTCAACCGAGGTGTTTTAGAGTTTGAGTAGTTAGGGGTAACTTGGATGTGAAGACTTCTAGAAGAAGCTTACGGCTCTTCAACCCGCACCCGTATTTGCTACAGTATTGGAGTTCTTCTTTCGTAGTGTATATTGTCTTGACGGATTTGCCGCAGCTACCATAGCGCTCGACACCCAGGGTGTAAGAAAGCTGTCGCGAATGCCAGAGGCGAGAAAAATTGCACCCAGTAACGCAGTATTTATCTTCCAAGCCCAAAACTGTCGAAGCTCCTCTCGGCGTCCGTTAATTTGCGCCAATTTTACCGTTTCGCCTGCCCCCCCATTCCTCTCCCTCCCCTCCTCACCCTCACCCCCCCCCCCCCCCCCCCTCCGCCCTCCCGTCCCCCCCGCGCCGCATTTCCTCGTGCAGCCCGCGTTTTCTCTCGGCGCGGCGTCGCTGGCGCACGGCGGAAGCAGCAGCAGCAGCAGCCGCAAGGTGCATCCCCGCGGAGCCGCTTTTTCCGCCAACGGTTACCACCACTGTAACCACTGTAGCAATCGGTGTGGTAACCACCATTGTGGTTACAACTGTGGCAGCAGCAGCGCGGGCAGCAGCGGGACCGGCACCCCTGTCGCGTGTAACGGTAACTTGGGCAGCTTTAACGGTTCCAGCTGTAGCGGCACCAGCTGTAGCAGGGGTAGTGACGGGACAGGATTACTGGGCGCAGGTATTACCAGCAGCAGTGGCAGCGGCAGCGGCATTGGCGGTCGGGGCGATTGTAACGGCGCAAATGACGCTGACACGGCCACGTCAGCAGCGGTATCGTCAAGCCTCCGCGCACATTCCCCGTCCCTCTCAGCTTCCCCCTCCCCCGCCCCTTCCCCCTCCGCCTCCGCCCGCGCGCTAACCGCCTGCCTCTCCCGCTCCGCCAACAACCTCGAGGGCTTCCGCTCCCCGCGCCTCCCTTCCGCCTCCGCGCCCCCTTCCGCTGCGCCTTCCCCTTGCCCCGCCGTCTCCGACTTTGCCTCCCCCCAATTCAAACCCAGCTGCATCGGCAGCCCCTTCCCCGGAAGCAGCGCGCACAGCTGCGGGGGAGGCGCAGGTGGGAGAAGCAGCGGGGGGATTGGCGGGGGAAGCGGCGGGGGGAGCGGGGGAAGCGGGGGGAGTAGCGGGCCGGTGGTGTCTGTAGCATATGCGCTGAACGTGCTGGGGGTGCGCGGACCTAGGCGCATTCTCTGCACTCTTCACCAGGTCCCCGCGGGCGCGGCGGTCACTGGCGGAGGGGGAAGCGGGGCGGCAGGCGCGGGGCGAGGCGCGGGAGGGAAGGCGGGGAGAGGAACGGGGGAGGAAGCGGGGGGGGGGAAGGGGGGAGGGGAGGTCGTTGGCAAGGGGGGCAAGTGGGGGGAGTGGGCGGGGATGGGGGGACGCTTCCGCGGTAGCGGAGGCAGCGGGGGAGGCAGCGGCGGAGGGGGCCAGGCGGGCAGCTGCTGCGGCAGCTGATGTTGCTGGCACCGCCGCCGCTGCTTTAGGCTTAGATCCCGTTATAGGCACGTCCGATATAGGCACGTTACGAAGCCCGCGTCCTGCCACCCTTCCTCCCGTTACAACCTCTGATAGAAGCTCCGTTTCAACTCCTCCCGTTACAGTTCCCCCTAGCACCCCTCCCCCTGCTACCCCTTCCCCCGCAACTGCTGCCGTCCTAGCCGCTGGTGCTGCCGCTGCTGCCGCCACCTCCCCGCTCCTCTCCTCCCTCTTCCATTCCAACCGCTATAGTCACACTCGCTACAGTAACCACTCGTGCGATCTCCCAGAGGAACAAAAATCGGATGAGCAAGCACCTGGCCAATCCCAGCCTCCCACGTGTACCTCCTCTTTCACCCCTTCCCCGCTTCCCCGCCCCTCCTGGCCCTCATCCCCCGCTTCTTCCCCCTCCGCCGCCCACCCTGCTGGCGCAACCTCCGCCCCGCCCCACTTCCCCGCCCCTTCCGCCCTCCACTCCCCCGCTTCCCCCCCTGACGTGCTAATTGCCCCCACAGGCTCCTCCGCTTCTCCCTCCCCTTCCGCTTCCGCCTCAGCCGCTCCCCCCTGCCCCGCTTCCGCCTTCCCCCCTTGCTCGAAGCTTCCCTCTTCCGCGCTGTCTTCCGCCTCTCCCGCCGCCCGTTCTTGCGCATACAGGCTCAGTGGGGGGAAGGGGGAGGCGGGGGGGATTGTGAGTGAGTTTGAGTGGGGAGGGGGGGAGAGAGAGGAGGTGACTGTAGAAGAAGTGACTGAAGGGAGAGTGGGAGGGCGGGAGGAAGAGGGGAAGGGAGAGAGAGGGGAGGGGAAGAGAGTGGAGAGAGGGGAGGTAGAGAGGGAGGAGGGGACGGGAGAGGAGAGGAGGAAGAACGAGACCGAGGAGAGGCAAGAGAAGGAGGAGAGGGAGGAGGAGGAGAGATTGCTGGTGAGGCTCACTGGGAGTGGAGAAGAGGAGGGGGAGGGCGAGAAGCAAGAATGCACAGCAGCGGAGGAAGCAAGGGAAGCGAGGGAAGCAAGGTCACCACCCACAATCTGCACAAGAGAGCCCTTGGTCTCGTTCCCAGAGAGTGGGGAAGAGATGGGTGCGGGAGAGAGAATGGGGAGCAGTGGTAAGGAGGAGAGCAATGAGCAGCAGAGCATGCGAGAGGAGGGTGTGGAAGCAGGGGGGCAGTGGGAGAAGAAGAGTCAAGAGGAGAGCAGTCCGGAGGATGGGAGTTTAGAGGAGGGGAATCAGCAGGAGGAGTGTGGGGATTGGCCGACAGACGGCGCGTGTGAGCAGCAGGAGAGCAGTGGAGAGGGAAGGAGTGAGCAGGAGGGCAATCAGGGTTGGTTGCAAGGCAGAGGTTTCCAGGTGGCTTTTGAGTCAACTCAAATCACGCAAGGCGGAGGTTTCCAGGAAAGCAGCGGCAGCGAAGGCCTTCATATCTCCCCCTTCCCCGCCTCCGCGGACCCCTTCCTTCCCCCTGCTGCCCTTGAGCTTCCCCCTGCCGCCCTGCCCTTGCCCCTGCCCCTGCCCCTGCCCCTGCCCCTGCCCCTGCCCCTGCCCCTGCCCTTGCCCACATTGGAACTAGAAGCGGCACTAACAGCAGCAGCAGCAGCAGCAGCATCAGCAGCAACAGCAAGCGGAACGGCATGGTCAGAAGCAGCAGCAGCAAGAGCTGTGGCTTCACCAGAAGCAGCAGCAGCAAGAGCTGTGGCTTCACCAGAAGCAGCAGCAGCAGGTGCCAGAGCTGCGGCGGCTGTCACTCCCCCGTTCGCCTCCTCCTCTCTCCCCTCGGGTCCCTTGACTCCCCCATTCACCCCTTCCTCTCTCCCTGCTGCAGCTGCGACTCCCCCATTTGCTGCTTCGTCTGCCCCGTCTCCTGCCGCCCTTCCTGCTGCTCCTTCTGCTTCTGCTGCTCCTTCCCCTGCTGCTGCGCCTCCTGCTTTCAATGCAGAGGCAGATGCGGAGGGTGACACTGAGGGTGACTGTACGGAGTGTGACTGTGTGCGGTGCATCGGCCGAGCGCCTCTAGAGCCCATGGTGTTGCGGAACAAGCCACCCAGATGGCACGAGCAGCTGCAGGTATGTGTGTTTATTGGGGAATGAGGAGCGGTGCACAGCAGTACAGGGGAGTATTAAGCGGTGTTCGTATGGAAATAGATGAAGCCGAGCGCCCTTAGAGCCCATGGTGTTGCGGAACAAGCCTCCCAGATGGCACGAGCAGCTGCAGGTATGTGTGTGGGTGCTGGGGGGTGGGAAGCGGTGCACGGGAGTACAGGGTAGTTCAAGGGAGTATGAGGCCGAGCGCCTCTGGAGCCCATGGCGTTGCGGAACAAGTCTCGCAGATGGCACGAGCAGCTGCAGGTGAGGGGATACAAGGGGATATGGAGGAGTGCAAAGGAGTATAAGGGAGTATATGGGAGTATAGGGCAATATAAAGCTTTTTATCATGGGCCGAGCGCCCCTAGAGACTGTGGTATCGAGGAACAAGCCTCCCCGGTGGCACGCGCAGCTGCAGGTGTGTGTGTATTGAGGAAGGCAATTACAGATTAGAAAGCGAAATCTATCATGAAACATTGGGCCGAGCGCTCCCTCCCCTCCCCTCGCCTCCCCTCCTCGCCTTCCAGTGCTGGTGCCTCAACTTCAGAGGGCGAGTAACGGTTGCTTCGGTGAACAAATTCCAGCTGATAGAGGAGGGCGGGCCGGGGAGCATCTCAAATAAGGCCCTTCCAATCCTCCCTTGCATCCCCTTTTCCTGTCCATCCCATACACGCTTCCAGTGCTGGTGCCTCAACTTCAGGGGGCGAGTGACAGGGGGTGCTTCTGTGAAGAATTTCCAGCTGATAGAGGGGGGGGGGGGGCGGGGAACGACTCGGACAAGCCCCCTTCTCATCCCGCCCTTGCCTCCCCTTGCCTGCCCTCCCCCTCCCACACTGCCAGTGCTGGTGCTTGAACTTCAGGGGGCGAGTGACAGTGGCTTCAGTGAAGAACTTCCAGCTGATCGAGGGGGGCGGGCCGGGGAACGACTCTGACAAGCCGGTGCTGCTCCCCCCTTTCCCACCCCCTACCCGCCTCCCCTTTCCCGTACTCCCTTGCAGTGTTGGTGCCTCAACTTCCGTGGCCGCGTGACAGTAGCATCAGTGAAGAATTTTCAGCTGATAGAGGGGGGCGGGCCGGGGAACGACTCGGACAAGCCGGTGCTGCTGCAGTTCGGGAAGATTGACAAGGACGCTTTTACTATGGACTACAGATATCCACTCACAGGCCTTCCAGGTGTGTTATTCTAGCACAAGTGCTGGTGTGTATGGTGCGGTGCCCTGAAGGTGTTGCTGCAGTTTGGGAAGATTGGCAAGGACACGTTCACCATGGACTACAGATACCCGCTTACTGCCTTCCAGGTGGGTGCTTCTTCTTTGAATGCTAGTGTGTATGGTTCGGAGCCCTGCCGGTGCTGCTGCTGCAGTTTGGCAAGATCGGAAAGGACACCTTTACCATGGACTACAGATACCCGCTTACGGCCTTCCAGGTGCGTAGTGCATGTGCCAAGTGCGTGCTGCTCTGTGTGGCTGAGGGTAGCTCATAGAGAGGAGCGGACCGGGGAACGACTCTGATAAGCCAGTGCTGCTGCAGTGTGGGAAGATTGGCAAGGACACTTTCACCATGGATAACAGATACCCGCTTACTGACTCCAGGTGGGTAGTGAAGTGCTGTTTCATGTGGTTAAAAAGTCGGTGCTCTGCCAGTGCTGCTGCTGCAGTTTGGCAAGATCGGCAATGACACATTCGCCATGGACTACAGGATACCCGCTCACGGCCTTCCAGGTGGGTAGTGCTGCGTGTTCAGGGTGAGTTTCCTTTCAGGTATTGATACGCATGCAAGCCGGTGTTGCTGCAGTTGGGAAGAGTGGCAAGGACACATTCACCATGGACTACAGATATCCACTCACGGCCTTCCAGGTAAGTGTGGACGGCCAGGTGTTTCCTCAGGTTTGTCTTTGGGTATCGTGTCAATACGCTTTCCCCATCTCCCGTCTCCCCGTGTTCTCTTCCCCTTGCCTTCTGGGCTGTTTTCTTTGTGCGTGCCCACATGTCACATGTCACATGTGCTTTCCTTGCTTCATATCACATGTCTGACAGGATTGTTTTCTGCTTTGTATGTGTTCCCACGTCATGTGTGTTTTCCCTACATTATGCGTGCAGGCGTTTGCCATTTGCCTGAGCAGTTTCGATACCAAAGTGGCGTGCGAGTGATTCCATCATCACTTCCATCATCAGTTGAAAGCTTTTCAAGCTGTTGTTTTGTCGAGTCCAAAATCCACGTGCGAGCGAAATAGTGACACCGACGGCTTTTCGCGTTGCGTTCTAGATATGGTGTGGTGTGGTGTGGTACTGATGATGCGTGAAGAGGATTCCTCACTCAGGAACAACCAAGGGCAACAAATGAAAAAAAGACAGCGTGATGATATCTGGGAGACTGGAAAAGGGCATGTGCGTTGTGCTGATACAGCGGGTGGTGGTGGTGGTGTATTTTTTCTGCTTTGTGGTGCAATGCTGCGGATGAAAAGGTACTGGTAAGTTTCCTCTGGAGGAACGGGATTGTCTTTTGTGTACCTCGGATATGGGTTGGTTATTAAGGTTTGGACAATTGTGTTTAGGGACGGATGGTGATGACTGATTCAGGGATGTAGTCATGCTGGTGCCCTTGTTTGTTATTCCTGTACTCTTTGTATTGTAACGAAATTGTGGCTTATGTTTGTATCAGAGTAGAAGTTCACGGTACCTCCTGTAGCTGAAGTGCATCTGCCCGTATCGGGTACAACCGGTTACCAGATTCCTCCTAAAGCTTGGACAATTGTCGGTTCAGCTGGTTCTACAACGGTCAATTTGATACCTAGGCTGGTTGGTTAGGGTATATCGGGACGCTGATTCAAATCTGACCGACTAATAAATGGGACGAGCAGTCGTGTGTGTTGGAGTGGTTCGCAGAACCACACTAACGACGGCGCTCATTATTCGGACCGACGACTAAGACGGACTGACGGTGGCGTGTTGACAGTGCCTTGGGAACTAGAGAGGAAACTACGACATTGCTTGGGAGTATGAGCTACGGCAAGAGAAGTATGGAAGGAAGACATTGACGAGGAGGAAGTGAGGAGAAAGTGATCGACGGGGGGAAATTGTGTGGGTCAACTGTGGCGTGTTCAGCAAGGAACCAAATGCGGACTTCAGGCGCGTTCGACGAAGGTGGAGAAAGGTTGCGTGTGCGACGCGGGGTGAAACGAGGCGCCACGTAACGTGTTGGACACGTTTTGTTACCTAGCCCATTTTGTACCTTGCTTGAACCTATATATTTGTTGTACCAGGTTGTTGAAGTAACACTTTGAAATTCTATCGCTTCAAACATTGTGTTCAATCCTGATTGGTCGAAACTTTGAGCATTTGATGAGACTCCCGTCAGATTCGCGTCAAACCTACGGAGAAGCCTTTGTGAAGGCTTAGACAAGCATTAGTGACGGAAATTTCAGCCGCGAGACTCCCGTCAAAGCCCTGCGAAGGGCCGAACCTGTTTCACTCGAGTGTAGGGCCCGCGAAAGCCCCGTGAAGGATCAGTGAAGACCACGCGAAGCAGAAATCGCCTCAGGATCGCGTCAGGGTTGAGTAAAGGCCTCGTCGAGGCCCCGTTAAGGCCGCGTAAGCCTCCCGTGAGGCGTTTCGCGACCAACACTGTGCTTCTACTTCGTTGCTGTGACATAGCCATTTCTACGAGCTTCACTAGAATCCAGTTTTCTACGAGCTTCGCTAGAATCCAGTTTTCCTCCGCTCGATCTGATTGGTCGACGGGTTCTCGTGGCGGATAGCCCTGGAGCTGACGTGGCAGGGGGTGGAGCTGTCGTGGCAGGGTCTGAGGGAGCCAAACCAGGGCAGGAAGGTTCTGAGAAGCAGACAAAGGCTGCAAGTGGGGGGGCGAGTGGGAGGCGAGGGGGAGGTAGAACTGGTGTAGGCAGTATCTTCCTGATGGGGGGCCAAGGAGACAAGGAGCAAGGAGAGAGGGGCCAGATCCCAACAATGAAGCGGGAAGTGGTTTCAGGGATAAAAGTGCTTATAAAGGGGGAAGGTGGGGGTGGGGGAGGTTCGGCAGCGGGTGGTTCGGGCCGAACCCGGCTCATGCCAAGCCCGAACCTCCCAATTGCAGCTCCCGTGTTTGTTAAACCAAGCAGTGCTAACAGTAGTACCAATTGTCAGAACATTGTAGCTTATGCTGTTGTATAGGCTATAGTGGGGTATCCCATAGGGGGTACAACCAATTAGGGTTTCATATTTGTACTCACATCATTTCATAGTTCACCCATTCTCGTTCTCATTCTCACATGGAATCAGAGCAGGTCCCCTCCTAGGGACTGTTCCTTGGGCCCACCGAAGCGCGCCTCGAGTCGCGCCTGCCTGTTTTTTTTTAGCGGCCCGTCGAGTCGCACCTAGCGGCCCGTCGCGCCGCCCTTACGGTCGCGTCGAGCCGCCCTAGCGGCTGCGGCGTGCCGCCCTTTTCCCGGCCCGTCGCCGCCCTTACCCGCGGCTTTGCGCCGCCCTCACCGGCGGCTTCGCGCCGCCCCTTCCTGCGGCTTCGCGCCGCCCAGGCCCGTCGCCGCCCTTCCCGCGGCTTCGCGCCGCCTCTACCTGCGGCTTCGAGCCGCCCCGGCCCGTCGCCGCCCTTACCTGCGGCTTCGCGCCGCCTACGGCCCGTCGCCGCCCTTTTCTGCGGCCCCGCCGCCTCTCTCGTTGCGGCCCCGCCGCTCGTCTTCGCGGCTCCGCCGCCATCTCTCGCTGCGGCCCCGCCGCCACTCACTGCGGCCCCGCCACCCGTCTCAGCGGCCCCGCCGCCCGTCTTCGCGGCCCCGCCGCCTCTCTCGCTGCGGCCCCGCCGCCTCTCACTGCGGCCCCGCCGCCCTACTCAGCGGCCCCGCCGCCCGACTTCGCGGCCCCGCCGCTTCTCTCGCTGCGGCCCCGCCGCCTCTCTCGTTGCGGCCCCGCCGCCCTTCACTGCGGCCCCACCGCTTCTCTGCAGCGGCCCCGCCGCCCGTCCTCGCGGCCCCGCCGCCTCACTACCCAGCGGCCCCGCCGTCCTTCTGGAGCGGCCCCGCCACTCCTCTACAGCGGCCCCGCCGCCCTACGTCAGCGGCCCAGCCGAGCCGCCCAACAGCAGCGCAGCCGAGCCGCCCAGCAGCAGAGCAGCCGAGCCGCCCCGCCGCCGAGCCGCGCTGCAGCCGTGCAGCCGACCGCCCAGCCGCCGAGCCGCCCAGCCGCCGAGCCGCCCAGCGGCCGAGCCGCCCTGCAGCCGCGCCGCCCGAGCAGCCCTGTCCGGTGAGCACAGACCCTCTGTCACTGCGTGCTCTTCCCCTACTCCTTGCACTGCTGGTCTACTGCTGTCATGGCTACCCCTAGTGTCCTCACTTTTGACGCTGAGGGTCGGGCCATTGACTTTGAGGTCTGGGTAGATGACCTACAGCTGTTCTTACAGTGCGATAGGGCGGACGGCCTCTCTCTCTTTGACCTCACCTCTGGCGCTTCCCCTGCCCCTGCTGCTGATGCTGACGCCACTGTTCGCTCCCAGTGGGCCACGCGCGATGCTGCTGCACGTCTTGCTGTGCGTCGCCACCTCCCTACCTCCGAGCGTGCGCACTTTAGTCAGTACAAGAGTGCTCAGACCTTGTACGCCGCTGTAGTCGCGCGCTACTCCTCCCCTTCCACTGCTGCACTGAGCCGTCTCATGCTGCCGTACCTCTTCCCTGACCTTGCTTCTTTTCCCACCGTTGCTGACCTCATTACGCACCTCCGCACTAGTGACACTCGCTACCGCGCTGCACTTCCTGCTGACTTCTGCACCGCGAACCCCCCCCCCATGTACATCACTCTGTACTTCCTAGTCACTCGCCTCCCTGACTCCCTTCGAGTAGTCAGGGACCACTTTCTCTCAGTCTGTCCCACCACACTCACTGTAGACCTCCTCGAGAACGCCCTCCTCGCGATAGAAAAGAGCATAGTCGCTGTAGGAGCCTCTCGAGGTGACCCGCGCACCCCCATCTTTGAGGGGTGTTCTCCCTCCCCCCTGCTGCCCTCTGTTGCCTCTGCTGCTTCGGCCGACCTCCTTGTTCTTGAGTCGGTCGGTGCGGCGTCTGCCCCTAGCGGGAGACGCCGCCCTGGCAAGGGCAAGGGGGGCAAGGGAGCTGGAGGAGCGGGCGGTGGAGGTGGAGGTGGAGGCAGTGGGGGGAGTGGGGGTAGCGGTGGAGGTGGAGGTGGGGGTGGGGGGTTCGGTGGCGGCAGTGGAGGCGGAGGCCGCGGCGGCGGTGGCGGTGGTAGCGGAGGTGGCGGAGGAGGCGGCGGTGGAGGAGGCGGTGGAGGCGGCGGCGGCAGTGGAGGCAGCGGAGGCGGTGGAGGCGGTGGGGGTGGCGGTGGAGCTGGTCGCGGGTCTTTGCAGAGGAGTGGCTCCGGTGGTGGCTCGCGCCAGCAGCAGCAGCGTGGTCGTGCGACCCTGTCCCCTCAGCAGCTCCGTGAGTGGTACACTGCACGCCAGCGGGGTGGGGGTTTTGGTCCGTGTACCTACGTCCTGCGCACCGGCGACCGTGCGGGTGAGCAGTGTGGGGGTGCGCACCCCACTCCGCGCTGCTTTGGCCGCCTGACGGACGCATGGCGTCACCAGTTCCCGGAGGCCTCCGAGATCCCTCGCTGGGACGAGCTGTCTAGGGCGGGGGTTGCCATCTTTGATCTGGACTTTGATGCTATTCTCTCTGCCATGTATGCTGTGTCTATTAGTGATGAGGGTGACTGTTACCGGTGTTTCCAGCCCGATCCGGGCATTGAGACTGCTGCTCTAGGTACTGGTGAGGCTGCTGCCCTAGGTGCTTACGACGCTGCTGCTCTAGGTGCTGGTGTGTCTGCGTCCTCAGGTACTGGTGAGTCTGCTCTCTCAGGTACCGCATCGGCTTCGGCCTCCCTCACCTTCACTCTTGACTCTGGGGCGTCTCGCTCCTTCTTTCGGGACCGCACCACACTCACGCCGCTTAGTCGGCCGGTTGCGGTGTCTCTGGCTGACCCCTCTGGGGGTCCGGTCCTGTCTCGTTTCTCCACAGTCCTCCCGTGTCCGGCGGCTCCCTCTGGCACCCTGTCTGGTCTCTACCTCCCCTCGTTCTCGACGAACCTGGTGAGTGGTGCTGACCTACAGGATGCGGGTGTCCACCAGTTCACTCCTGCACGTCAGAGAGTGACCCACTGTACAGAGGCTGGCACAGGCCGACACCTGGCTACGTTCACCCGTCAGCCGGGGTCGAGCCTGTACACTCTGACCACTGCGTCTCCTCCAGTTGCTGAGTCTGGTAGGGTAGTTACGTCGGGTCAGGTGTTTGCTGCGGCGTCCAGGTCTGGTCCTGAGTCTGCCCCCTGTTCGTGTCGTCTCCTGTCTCACGAGACTCTCCTCTGGCACCACCGCCTTGGCCACCCCTCTCTGCTTCGGCTCAGAGGTATGGCCTCCCGTCTTCTTGTGTCCGGTCTCCCCCGGTCCCTCCCTCCCCTTCCTCAGGGCCCTGGCCCTACCTGTGTCCCCTGTGTCGAGGGGCGCCAGCGTGCTGCCCCTCACTCCTCCCAGTTTCCTTCGACAGAGGCCCCGTTGCAGACACTTCACATGGACGTGTGGGGCCCAGCCCGCGTCCGTGGACAGGGTCACGAGCGCTACTTCCTGCTCGTTGTTGACGACTACTCGCGTTACACCACAGTCTTCCCCTTGCGCAGCAAGGGTGATGTCACTGAGGTGCTGATCGACTGGATCCGCGCAGCTCGTCTCCAGCTCAGGCAGAGCTTCGGCTCGGACTTTCCTGTTCTGCGTCTGCACTCGGACAGAGGCGGAGAGTTCTCCTCTGGCCTTCTGCGTGCCTACTGTCGTGCACGGGGCATCCGTCAGACCTTCACGCTTCCGGACTCACCGCAGCAAAATGGGATTGCTGAGCGCCGCATTGGCATGGTCATGGACGTCGCTCGTACGTCTATGATGCATGCGGCTGCCCCCCATTTTCTGTGGCCGTTTGCGGTGAGGTACGCGGCGCATCAGATCAACCTCCACCCCAGGGTCTCCAGGCCGGAGACCTCCCCAGCCTTGCTGTGGACGGGGAAGGTTGGCGATGCGTCGGCGTTCCGGGTCTGGGGATCTCGGGCGTTTGTCCGCGACCTGTCTGCGGACAAACTATCCCCTCGTGCTGCTCCTTGCGTCTTCCTGGGGTTCCCCCCTGACGCGCCTGGGTGGCAGTTTTACCACCCCACCTCTCGCCGTGTTCTGTCCTCCCAGGACGTCACGTTTGACGAGTCGGTCCCCTACTACCGCCTTTTTCCCTACCGCACTCCGTCCCTCCCCCCACCCCCACTCTTCTTGGTACCAGGTCCCCCCCAGGTCGACCCCCTCCCCCCTCAGGGTCCTGCCCCTTCAGGTGTGTCCCAGGTAGACGCAGTCGAGCCTGTCGAGGTCACTGGTGACTCTGGTGCTGCTGAGGGTGCTGAGGCTGGGGGTGCTGTACCTGCGGGTGCGGAGCCTAGGGGTGCTGGGCCTGGGGGTGCTGCGTCTGGGGGTGCTGAGCCTAGGGGTGCTGAGCCTAGGGGTGCTGAGCCTGGGGGTGCTGAGCCTCGGGGTACTGAGCCTGGGGGTACTGAGCCTGGGGGTGCTGAGCCTGGGGGTGCTGAGCCTAGGGGTGCTGAGCCTGGGGGTGCTGAGCCTAGGGGTGCTACGTCTGGGGGTGTTGAGCCTAGGGGTGCTACGCCTGGGGGTGCTGAGCCTGGAGGTGCTCCGCCTGGAGGTTCTCCGAGTGCTTCGTCTCGCCGGGAGCCACTTTCTCCACAGGAGCTGCGTGAGTGGTTTGCCCGGCGCTGGAGGCGTGCTGCTGGTGCTGGAGGTCCTTCGGCTGCTGAGGGTGCTGCGGTCGCGGGTCCCGCAGGTGCTCGTCCTGGGTGCACTGGAGCTGGTGCTGCTGAGGGTGTTGGCGCTGAGACTACCGCTGGCAGTCCTGCTGGGGGTGCTCCTGGTGCTGCTGGAGGTTCTGGAGCTCCTGGTGGTGCTGCTGGAGCGGGTGCTCCTGCTGAGGGTTCTGGTGCTGTCCCTGCTGCTTCTAGCGTCGCCGCGCGGCCTCGACCGTACTTCGTTCCACTCCTGCAGCAGGTTCTTGGTCTTCCACCTTCTACTGGTCCTCCTCCTCCCTTAGAGTGTCCACAGCCTGTCTCGTCCCAGCTACAGTTGCAGCCTACCTCCCCTTTGCCTGCTCCTTCTCCCTACACTGGTCCTACTGGAGGTCTGGCTGAGCGTCGTGAGCCTGCGTCTCGCCCTGCGTCGCCTGTCCGTGCTGCTCGCACTAGTGGTCGCGGTTCGCGTCAGCGTCCTCCTCCTGTCCCTGGCACGCACCGGATGTCTTTGCGTCCGTCCACTGCTCCTCTGCGTGCCCCTTTGCCTTCTCCTCCTGCGTCCTCTCTTCCTGCTCTTGCCGACCCGGAGTCGGACTCTCTTCGTGCTGCCAGTCCTACTGTCACGCGTCTCCTTGCTACTGTTGTCACTGACCCTTCTTTCGAGTCTACTGCTGCGTCTGCTCTCGTTACTGAGCTCGTCGACTTTGCTGCTCGCTGTCGCTTAGACTACGCTGCTAGTCTCGTCGCTGAGTCTGAGTCTGTCTGTCCTCCGTCCGTCGGGGGTGAGTGTGCCCTTGGCACGGACGTCCTTGAGGACAGGCAGGAGGAGTTCCAGTGTCTGGCAGCTGCCTCACCTCATCTCGTGTCCGTACTGCTTACCCCTGAGGGAGACCCGGATGCACTTGACATCCCGACTCCGCGCTCTTACGCGGAGGCGATAGAGGGTCCCTACTCCTCTCAGTGGCAGGCAGCTATGGATGCAGAGATGGCTTCCTGGAAGTCCACAGGCACCTACGTTGACGCTGTCCCCCCTCCTGGGGCGAACATCGTCAGTGGCATGTGGATCTTCAGGGTGAAGCGGCCGCCGGGTTCTCCGCCTGTCTTCAAGGCGCGTTACGTGGCTCGTGGCTTCAGTCAGCGGCAGGGAGTTGACTACTTTCAGACCTTCTCCCCCACCCCGAAGATGACCACTCTTCGGGTACTGCTGCATGTTGCTGCTCACCGTGACTACGAGCTGCACTCTCTTGACTTCAGCACAGCTTTCTTGCAGGGCAGCCTGCACGAGGAGATCTGGCTGCGTCGCCCACCTGGCTTCACTGGGTCTTTCCCTCCTGGTACCCAGTGGAGTCTCCGGCGTCCAGTCTACGGTCTCCGCCAGGCGCCACGTGAGTGGCACGACACACTGAGGACTACGCTTGCGGCTCTTGGGTTTGCTCCTTCTACTGCCGACCCGTCGCTGTTTCTACGCACCGACACCTCTCTGCCGCCGTTCTACATCCTCGTGTACGTCGACGACTTGGTCTTTGCCACAGCTGACACTGCTGGACTCGCCTACGTGAAGTCCGAGCTGCAGAAGAGACACACGTGCACAGACCTGGGTGAACTGCGCAGCTACCTTGGCTTGCAGATCACCCGGGACAGAGCACGCCGCACCATTACCCTGACTCAGTCACACATGGTGCAGCAGGTCCTTCAGCGCTTCGGCTTCACGTACTCCTCGCCTCAGGCCACTCCTCTGTCTACTCGCCACTCGCTCTCAGCTCTGCCTTCGGATGAGTCCGTAGAGTCGAGTGGCCCGTACCCAGAGCTTGTTGGCTGCCTCATGTACCTGATGACCTGCACACGACCTGACCTTGCATACCCTCTTAGCATTCTTGCACGCTATGTTGCTCCTGGGAGACACAGACCAGAGCACATGGCTGCAGCGAAGAGGGTGTTGCGCTACTTGTGCAGTACGTCGGGCATGGGGCTAGTGCTTGGAGGGCGGAGTCCAGTGGTCCTCACTGGGCACGCGGACGCTTCTTGGGCTGACGACCAGGCTACGCAGCGGTCGTCACAGGGTTACACCTTCAGCCTTGGTTCCGGCTCTGTTTCGTGGCGGGCTACTCGCTCGTCTTCTGTTCTTGGCTCGAGTTGTGAGGCTGAGATCTACGCCGGGGCCATGGCTGCACAGGAGCTTCGCTGGCTCACCTACCTGCTGACCGACCTTGGAGAGCCGCCTCGTTCTCCTCCAGTCCTGTACGTAGACAACAAGGCCATGCTGGCCTTGTGTCGAGAGCAGCGACTGGAGCACAGAACAAAGCACATTGCTCTCCGCTACTTCCTTGCTCGTGAGCTACAGCAACGTGGACAGTTGCGGCTTGCGTACGTGGCCTCTGAGGCCAACACTGCTGATGTCTTCACCAAGGCACTTCCGCCTTGTGATCATCAGCGCTTCTGCACTCAGCTGGGTCTTGTGCCCGTCTTGCCTCACTTGCTCTCCTCTTGACCTTGCTTGTACTCTCACATATATATATACCTGCTCTTGCTTGTCTAGCTTTATATATATGTGTGTACTCTTGCATGTGAACTGGCCGTGTGGCCTTGACCCTGTGCTCGGACTGTGTGGTGACTTTGTGATCCACCCTGAGCTTGCTTTGCTTTGCTTTGCTTGACTGGTCTTGTGACCCCTTGTTCTCCCCCACTTTGCCTATGGGGGTGTGTCAGAACATTGTAGCTTATGCTGTTGTGTAGGCTATAGTGGGGTATCCCATAGGGGGTACAACCAATTAGGGTTTCATATTTGTACTCACATCATTTCATAGTTCACCCATTCTCGTTCTCATTCTCACACCAATGGTGCTAGTGGTACTGGTGGTGCTGCTGTTGCTGGTGGTGCTGCTGCTGGTGGTGCTAGTTCAAATGAGGCAACTGGGCAAGGCAAGAAGGGCGGTAAGGGGAAGAAGGGGCAGCAGGAGCAGCAGCACGTGAAGGAGCAGGAGAGTGACAGAAGGAGAGGTGCTTATAAGGAGGGCATGGCGAGGCTTCAGCATGATTCCCCACTGATGGAAGCTATGAGGGAGATAGAGGAGGAGGTGGGGGGGAGGAGCGGGGGGGGCGGGAACAGAAGGACCCGCGACCGCTGCGTGGAGTGCTTCATTCGCCGCTCGCGCAAGACCGGCACGTTCACGCTGTTTCTGGGCGTGCCGCCGAATTCGACGGAGAACGGCAAGTTCCTGCTCGCGGCGCGCAAGTGCGGCTGGCGGCCGTCAAGGTAAGCGGATAGCCGACTGCTTTAAAAAATCGTTTGACCCTAAACCGGAGTTGGTGTTTGTGCTTGTAGCCCTATTCTGCCCGTTTAACAAACCCTTGTTTGTGCTGGTTACGCTAATGCCTTCGTTCGCTTCAAATCGCACACCTGAGTTTGTGTCTCGCAAATTCACGTTTGCATGGAAAAAGTGTTTGTGCTGGTCACCCTATTGTGTCCGTTTCGCTCTGTTTCGCAACTTTCGAAATCATTCCAGCATGGAGTACGTGGTCTCGCTGGATCCGAAAGACTTTTCGCGCGGCGGAAGTTCGTTCGTCGGTCGCCTGCGAGCGAATTTCCTAAGCACGCGATTTGCCGTCTTTGAATCGTCGCACGAGGTGAGCGATGAAACCTGAGTTCGTTCGCATCGCACAATGTTAGGAAGGTTACAGTTCTACAACCGACTTTTGAGTCGTCTTAGAATAGACTTTTTTCACACAATATTAAGAAGGTTACACTCCTTCAACCGAGGTGTTTTAGAGTTTGAGTAGTTAGGGGTAACTTGGATGTGAAGACTTCTAGAAGAAGCTTACGGCTCTTCAACCCGCACCCGTATTTGCTACAGTATTGGAGTTCTTCTTTCGTAGTGTATATTGTCTTGACGGATCCGCCGCAGCTACCATAGCGCTCGACACCCAGGGTGTAAGAAAGCTGTCGCGAATGCCATAGGCGAGAAAAATTGCACCCAGTAACGCAGTATTTATCTTCCAAGCCCAAAACTGTCGAAGCTCCTCTCGGCGTCCGTTAATTTGCGCCAATTTTACCGTTTCGCCTGCCCCCCCATTCCTCTCCCTCCCCTCCTCACCCTCACCCCCCCCCCCCCCCCCCCCCCCCTCCGCCCTCCCGTCCCCCCCGCGCCGCATTTCCTGCGCATTTCCTCGTGCAGCCCGCGTTTTCTCTCGGCGCGGCGTCGCTGGCGCCTAGCGGAAGCAGCAGCAGCAGCCGCAAGGTGCATCCCCGCGGAGCCGCTTTTTCCGCCAACGGTTACCACCACTGTAACCACTGTAGCAATCGGTGTGGTAACCACCATTGTGGTTACAACTGTGGCAGCAGCAGCACGGGCAGCAGAGGGGCCGGCACCCCTGTCGCGTGTAACGGTAACTTGGGCAGCTTTAACGGTTCCAGCTGTAGCGGCGCCAGCTGTAGCAGGGGTAGCGACGGGACAGGATTACTCGGCGCAGGTATTACCAGCAGTAGTGGCAGCGGCAGCGCCATTGGTGGTCGGGGCGATTGTAACGGCGCAAATGACGCTGACACGGCCACGTCAGCAGCGGTATCGTCAAGCCTCCGCGCACATTCCCCGCTTCCGCCTTCCCCCCTTGCTCGAAGCTTCCCTCTTCCGCGCTGTCTTCCGCCTCTCCCGCCGCCCGTTCTTGCGCATACAGGCTCAGTGGGGGGAAGGGGGAGGCGGGGGGGATTGTGAGTGAGTTTGAGTGGGGAGGGGGGGAGAGAGAGGAGGTGACTGTAGAAGAAGTGACTGAAGGGAGAGTGGGAGGGCGGGAGGAAGAGGGGAAGGGAGAGAGAGGGGAGGGGAAGAGAGTGGAGAGAGGGGAGGTAGAGAGGGAGGAGGGGACGGGAGAGGAGAGGAGGAAGAACGAGACCGAGGAGAGGCAAGAGAAGGAGGAGAGGGAGGAGGAGGAGAGATTGCTGGTGAGGCTCACTGGGAGTGGAGAAGAGGAGGGGGAGGGCGAGAAGCAAGAATGCACAGCAGCGGAGGAAGCAAGGGAAGCGAGGGAAGCAAGGTCACCACCCACAATCTGCACAAGAGAGCCCTTGGTCTCGTTCCCAGAGAGTGGGGAAGAGATGGGTGCGGGAGAGAGAATGGGGAGCAGTGGTAAGGAGGAGAGCAATGAGCAGCAGAGCATGCGAGAGGAGGGTGTGGAAGCAGGGGGGCAGTGGGAGAAGAAGAGTCAAGAGGAGAGCAGTCCGGAGGACGGGAGTTTAGAGGAGGGGAATCAGCAGGAGGAGTGTGGGGATTGGCCGACAGACGGCGCGTGTGAGCAGCAGGAGAGCAGTGGAGAGGGAAGGAGTGAGCAGGAGGGCAATCAGGGTTGGTTGCAAGGCGGAGGTTTCCAGGTGGCTTTTGAGTCAACTCAAATCACGCAAGGCGGAGGTTTCCAGGAAAGCAGCGGCAGCGAAGGCCTTCATATCTCCCCCTTCCCCGCCTCCGCGGACCCCTTCCTTCCCCCTGCTGCCCTTGAGCTTCCCCCTGCCGCCCTGCCCTTGCCCCTGCCCCTGCCCCTGCCCCTGCCCCTGCCCCTGCCCCTGCCCCTGCCCCTGCCCTTGCCCACATTGGAACTAGAAGCGGCACTAACAGCAGCAGCAGCAGCAGCAGCAGCATCAGCAGCAACAGCAAGCGGAACGGCATGGTCAGAAGCAGCAGCAGCAAGAGCTGTGGCTTCACCAGAAGCAGCAGCAGCAAGAGCTGTGGCTTCACCAGAAGCAGCAGCAGCAGGTGCCAGAGCTGCGGCGGCTGTCACTCCCCCGTTCGCCTCCTCCTCTCTCCCCTCGGGTCCCTTGACTCCCCCATTCACCCCTTCCTCTCTCCCTGCTGCAGCTGCGACTCCCCCATTTGCTGCTTCGTCTGCCCCGTCTCCTGCCGCCCTTCCTGCTGCTCCTTCTGCTTCTGCTGCTCCTTCCCCTGCTGCTGCGCCTCCTGCTTTCAATGCAGAGGCAGATGCGGAGGGTGACACTGAGGGTGACTGTACGGAGTGTGACTGTGTGCGGTGCATCGGCCGAGCGCCTCTAGAGCCCATGGTGTTGCGGAACAAGCCACCCAGATGGCACGAGCAGCTGCAGGTATGTGTGTTTATTGGGGAATGAGGAGCGGTGCACAGCAGTACAGGGGAGTATTAAGCGGTGTTCGTATGGAAATAGATGAAGCCGAGCGCCCTTAGAGCCCATGGTGTTGCGGAACAAGCCTCCCAGATGGCACGAGCAGCTGCAGGTATGTGTGTGGGTGCTGGGGGGTGGGAAGCGGTGCACGGGAGTACAGGGTAGTTCAAGGGAGTATGAGGCCGAGCGCCTCTGGAGCCCATGGCGTTGCGGAACAAGTCTCGCAGATGGCACGAGCAGCTGCAGGTGAGGGGATACAAGGGGATATGGAGGAGTGCAAAGGAGTATAAGGGAGTATATGGGAGTATAGGGCAATATAAAGCTTTTTATCATGGGCCGAGCGCCCCTAGAGACTGTGGTATCGAGGAACAAGCCTCCCCGGTGGCACGCGCAGCTGCAGGTGTGTGTGTATTGAGGAAGGCAATTACAGATTAGAAAGCGAAATCTATCATGAAACATTGGGCCGAGCGCTCCCTCCCCTCCCCTCGCCTCCCCTCCTCGCCTTCCAGTGCTGGTGCCTCAACTTCAGAGGGCGAGTAACGGTTGCTTCGGTGAACAACTTCCAGCTGATAGAGGAGGGCTGGGCCGGGGAGCATCTCAAATAAGGCCCTTCCAATCCTCCCTTGCATCCCCTTTTCCTGTCCATCCCATACACGCTTCCAGTGCTGGTGCCTCAACTTCAGGGGGCGAGTGACAGGGGGTGCTTCTGTGAAGAATTTCCAGCTGATAGAGGGGGGGGGGGGGCGGGGAACGACTCGGACAAGCCCCCTTCTCATCCCGCCCTTGCCTCCCCTTGCCTGCCCTCCCCCTCCCACACTGCCAGTGCTGGTGCTTGAACTTCAGGGGGCGAGTGACAGTGGCTTCAGTGAAGAACTTCCAGCTGATCGAGGGGGGCGGGCCGGGGAACGACTCTGACAAGCCGGTGCTGCTCCCCCCTTTCCCACCCCCTACCCGCCTCCCCTTTCCCGTACTCCCTTGCAGTGTTGGTGCCTCAACTTCCGTGGCCGCGTGACAGTAGCATCAGTGAAGAATTTTCAGCTGATAGAGGGGGGCGGGCCGGGGAACGACTCGGACAAGCCGGTGCTGCTGCAGTTCGGGAAGATTGACAAGGACGCTTTTACTATGGACTACAGATATCCACTCACGGCCTTCCAGGTGTGTTATTCTAGCACAAGTGCTGGTGTGTATGGTGCGGTGCCCTGAAGGTGTTGCTGCAGTTTGGGAAGATTGGCAAGGACACGTTCACCATGGACTACAGATACCCGCTTACTGCCTTCCAGGTGGGTGCTTCTTCTTTGAATGCTAGTGTGTATGGTTCGGAGCCCTGCCGGTGCTGCTGCTGCAGTTTGGCAAGATCGGAAAGGACACCTTTACCATGGACTACAGATACCCGCTTACGGCCTTCCAGGTGCGTAGTGCATGTGCCAAGTGCGTGCTGCTCTGTTTGGCTGAGGGTAGCTCATAGAGAGGAGCGGACCGGGGAACGACTCTGATAAGCCAGTGCTGCTGCAGTGTGGGAAGATTGGCAAGGACACTTTCACCATGGATAACAGATACCCGCTTACTGACTCCAGGTGGGTAGTGAAGTGCTGTTTCATGTGGTTAAAAATCGGTGCTCTGCCAGTGCTGCTGCTGCAGTTTGGCAAGATCGGCAAGGACACATTCACCATGGACTACAGATACCCGCTCACGGCCTTCCAGGTGGGTAGTGCTGCGTGTTCAGGGTGAGTTTCCTTTCAGGTATTGATACGCATGCAAGCCGGTGTTGCTGCAGTTGGGAAGATTGGCAAGGACACATTCACCATGGACTACAGATATCCACTCACGGCCTTCCAGGTAAGTGTGGACGGCCAGGTGTTTCCTCAGGTTTGTCTTTGGGTATCGTGTCAATACGCTTTCCCCATCTCCCGTCTCCCCGTGTTCTCTTCCCCTTGCCTTCTGGGCTGTTTTCTTTGTGCGTGCCCACATGTCACATGTCACATGTGCTTTCCTTGCTTCATATCACATGTCTGACGGATTGTTTTCTGCTTTGTATGTGTTCCCACGTCATGTGTGTTTTCCCTACATTATGCGTGCAGGCGTTTGCCATTTGCCTGAGCAGTTTCGATACCAAAGTGGCGTGCGAGTGATTCCATCATCACTTCCATCATCAGTTGAAAGCTTTTCAAGCTGTTGTTTTGTCGAGTCCAAAATCCACGTGCGAGCGAAATAGTGACACCGACGGCTTTTCGCGTTGCGTTCTAGATATGGTGTGGTGTGGTGTGGTACTGATGATGCGTGAAGAGGATTCCTCACTCAGGAACAACCAAGGGCAACAAATGAAAAAAAGACAGCGTGATGATATCTGGGAGACTGGAAAAGGGCATGTGCGTTGTGCTGATACAGCGGGTGGTGGTGGTGGTGTATTTTTTCTGCTTTGTGGTGCAATGCTGCGGATGAAAAGGTACTGGTAAGTTTCCTCTGGAGGAACGGGATTGTCTTTTGTGTACCTCGGATATGGGTTGGTTATTAAGGTTTGGACAATTGTGTTTAGGGACGGATGGTGATGACTGATTCAAGGGATGTAGTCATGCTGGTGCCCTTGTTTGTTATTCCTGTACTCTTTGTATTGTAACGAAATTGTGGCTTATGTTTGTATCAGAGTAGAAGTTCACGGTACCTCTGTAGCTGAAGTGCATCTGCCCTGTATCGGGTACAACCGGTTACCAGATTCCTCCTAAAGCTTGGACAATTGTCGGTTCAGCTGGTTCTACAACGGTCAATTTGATACCTAGGCTGGTTGGTTAGGGTATATCGGGACGCTGATTCAAATCTGACCGACTAATAAATGGGACGAGCAGTCGTGTGTGTTGGAGTGGTTCGCAGAACCACACTAACGACGGCGCTCATTATTCGGACCGACGACTAAGACGGACTGACGGTGGCGTGTTGACAGTGCCTTGGGAACTAGAGAGGAAACTACGACATTGCTTGGGAGTATGAGCTACGGCAAGAGAAGTATGGAAGGAAGACATTGACGAGGAGGAAGTGAGGAGAAAGTGATCGACGGGGGGAAATTGTGTGGGTCAACTGTGGCGTGTTCAGCAAGGAACCAAATGCGGACTTCAGGCGCGTTCGACGAAGGTGGAGAAAGGTTGCGTGTGCGACGCGGGGTGAAACGAGGCGCCACGTAACGTGTTGGACACGTTTTGTTACCTAGCCCATTTTGTACCTTGCTTGAACCTATATATTTGTTGTACCTAGGTTGTTGAAGTAACACTTTGAAATTCTATCGCTTCAAACATTGTGTTCAATCCTGATTGGTCGAAACTTTGAGCATTTGATGAGACTCCCGTCAGATTCGCGTCAAACCTACGGAGAAGCCTTTGTGAAGGCTTAGACAAGCATTAGTGACGGAAATTTCAGCCGCGAGACTCCCGTCAAAGCCCTGCGAAGGGCCGAACCTGTTTCACTCGAGTGTAGGGCCCGCGAAAAGCCCCGTGAAGGATCAGTGAAGACCACGCGAAGCAGAAATCGCCTCAGGATCGCGTCAGGGTTGAGTAAAGGCCTCGTCGAGGCCCCGTTAAGGCCGCGTAAGCCTCCCGTGAGGCGTTTCGCGACCAACACTGTGCTTCTACTTCGTTGCTGTGACATAGCCATTTCTACGAGCTTCACTAGAATCCAGTTTTCTACGAGCTTCGCTAGAATCCAGTTTTCCTCCGCTCGATCTGATTGGTCGACGGGTTCTCGTGGCGGATAGCCCTGGAGCTGACGTGGCAGGGGGTGGAGCTGTCGTGGCAGGGTCTGAGGGAGCCAAACCAGGGCAGGAAGGTTCTGAGAAGCAGACAAAGGCTGCAAGTGGGGGGGCGAGTGGGAGGCGAGGGGGAGGTAGAACTGGTGTAGGCAGTATCTTCCTGATGGGGGGCCAAGGAGACAAGGAGCAAGGAGAGAGGGGCCAGATCCCAACAATGAAGCGGGAAGTGGTTTCAGGGATAAAAGTGCTTATAAAGGGGGAAGGTGGGGGTGGGGGAGGTTCGGCAGCGGGTGGTTCGGGCCGAACCCGGCTCATGCCAAGCCCGAACCTCCCAATTGCAGCTCCCGTGTTTGTTAAACCAAGCAGTGCTAACAGTAGTACCAATGGTGCTAGTGGTACTGGTGGTGCTGCTGTTGCTGGTGGTGCTGCTGCTGGTGGTGCTAGTTCAAATGAGGCAACTGGGCAAGGCAAGAAGGGCGGTAAGGGGAAGAAGGGGCAGCAGGAGCAGCAGCACGTGAAGGAGCAGGAGAGTGACAGAAGGAGAGGTGCTTATAAGGAGGGCATGGCGAGGCTTCAGCATGATTCCCCACTGATGGAAGCTATGAGGGAGATAGAGGAGGAGGTGGGGGGGAGGAGCGGGGGGGGCGGGAACAGAAGGACCCGCGACCGCTGCGTGGAGTGCTTCATTCGCCGCTCGCGCAAGACCGGCACGTTCACGCTGTTTCTGGGCGTGCCGCCGAAATTCGACGGAGAACGGCAAGTTCCTGCTCGCGGCGCGCAAGTGCGGCTGGCGGCCGTCAAGGTAAGCGGATAGCCGACTGCTTTAAAAAATCGTTTGACCCTAAACCGGAGTTGGTGTTTGTGCTTGTAGCCCTATTCTGCCCGTTTAACAAACCCTTGTTTGTGCTGGTTACGCTAATGCCTTCGTTCGCTTCAAATCGCACACCTGAGTTTGTGTCTCGCAAATTCACGTTTGCATGGAAAAAGTGTTTGTGCTGGTCACCCTATTGTGTCCGTTTCGCTCTGTTTCGCAACTTTCGAAATCATTCCAGCATGGAGTACGTGGTCTCGCTGGATCCGAAAGACTTTTCGCGCGGCGGAAGTTCGTTCGTCGGTCGCCTGCGAGCGAATTTCCTAAGCACGCGATTTGCCGTCTTTGAATCGTCGCACGAGGTGAGCGATGAAACCTGAGTTCGTTCGCATCGCACAATGTTAGGAAGGTTACAGTTCTACAACCGACTTTTGAGTCGTCTTAGAATAGACTTTTTTCACACAATATTAAGAAGGTTACACTCCTTCAACCGAGGTGTTTTAGAGTTTGAGTAGTTAGGGGTAACTTGGATGTGAAGACTTCTAGAAGAAGCTTACGGCTCTTCAACCCGCACCCGTATTTGCTACAGTATTGGAGTTCTTCTTTCGTAGTGTATATTGTCTTGACGGATCCGCCGCAGCTACCATAGCGCTCGACACCCAGGGTGTAAGAAAGCTGTCGCGAATGCCATAGGCGAGAAAAATTGCACCCAGTAACGCAGTATTTATCTTCCAAGCCCAAAACTGTCGAAGCTCCTCTCGGCGTCCGTTAATTTGCGCCAATTTTACCGTTTCGCCTGCCCCCCCATTCCTCTCCCTCCCCTCCTCACCCTCACCCCCCCCCCCCCCCCCCCTCCGCCCTCCCGTCCCCCCCGCGCCGCATTTCCTGCGCATTTCCTCGTGCAGCCCGCTTTTTCTCTCGGCGCGGCGTCGCTGGCGCACGGCGGAAGCAGCAGCAGCAGCCGCAAGGTGCATCCCCGCGGAGCCGCTTTTTCCGCCAACGGTTACCACCACTGTAACCACTGTAGCAATCGGTGTGGTAACCACCATTGTGGTTACAACTGTGGCAGCAGCAGCACGGGCAGCAGAGGGGCCGGCACCCCTGTCGCGTGTAACGGTAACTTGGGCAGCTTTAACGGTTCCAGCTGTAGCGGCGCCAGCTGTAGCAGGGGTAGCGACGGGACAAGGATTACTCGGCGCAGGTATTACCAGCAGTAGTGGCAGCGGCAGCGCCATTGGTGGTCGGGGCGATTGTAACGGCGCAAATGACGCTGACACGGCCACGTCAGCAGCGGTATCGTCAAGCCTCCGCGCACATTCCCCGCTTCCGCCTTCCCCCCTTGCTCGAAGCTTCCCTCTTCCGCGCTGTCTTCCGCCTCTCCCGCCGCCCGTTCTTGCGCATACAGGCTCAGTGGGGGGAAGGGGGAGGCGGGGGGGATTGTGAGTGAGTTTGAGTGGGGAGGGGGGGAGAGAGAGGAGGTGACTGTAGAAGAAGTGACTGAAGGGAGAGTGGGAGGGCGGGAGGAAGAGGGGAAGGGAGAGAGAGGGGAGGGGAAGAGAGTGGAGAGAGGGGAGGTAGAGAGGGAGGAGGGGACGGGAGAGGAGAGGAGGAAGAACGAGACCGAGGAGAGGCAAGAGAAGGAGGAGAGGGAGGAGGAGGAGAGATTGCTGGTGAGGCTCACTGGGAGTGGAGAAGAGGAGGGGGAGGGCGAGAAGCAAGAATGCACAGCAGCGGAGGAAGCAAGGGAAGCGAGGGAAGCAAGGTCACCACCCACAATCTGCACAAGAGAGCCCTTGGTCTCGTTCCCAGAGAGTGGGGAAGAGATGGGTGCGGGAGAGAGAATGGGGAGCAGTGGTAAGGAGGAGAGCAATGAGCAGCAGAGCATGCGAGAGGAGGGTGTGGAAGCAGGGGGGCAGTGGGAGAAGAAGAGTCAAGAGGAGAGCAGTCCGGAGGACGGGAGTTTAGAGGAGGGGAATCAGCAGGAGGAGTGTGGGGATTGGCCGACAGACGGCGCGTGTGAGCAGCAGGAGAGCAGTGGAGAGGGAAGGAGTGAGCAGGAGGGCAATCAGGGTTGGTTGCAAGGCGGAGGTTTCCAGGTGGCTTTTGAGTCAACTCAAATCACGCAAGGCGGAGGTTTCCAGGAAAGCAGCGGCAGCGAAGGCCTTCATATCTCCCCCTTCCCCGCCTCCGCGGACCCCTTCCTTCCCCCTGCTGCCCTTGAGCTTCCCCCTGCCGCCCTGCCCTTGCCCCTGCCCCTGCCCCTGCCCCTGCCCCTGCCCTTGCCCACATTGGAACTAGAAGCGGCACTAACAGCAGCAGCAGCAGCAGCATCAGCAGCAACAGCAAGCGGAACGGCATGGTCAGAAGCAGCAGCAGCAAGAGCTGTGGCTTCACCAGAAGCAGCAGCAGCAAGAGCTGTGGCTTCACCAGAAGCAGCAGCAGCAGGTGCCAGAGCTGCGGCGGCTGTCACTCCCCCGTTCGCCTCCTCCTCTCTCCCCTCGGGTCCCTTGACTCCCCCATTCACCCCTTCCTCTCTCCCTGCTGCAGCTGCGACTCCCCCATTTGCTGCTTCGTCTGCCCCGTCTCCTGCCGCCCTTCCTGCTGCTCCTTCTGCTTCTGCTGCTCCTTCCCCTGCTGCTGCGCCTCCTGCTTTCAATGCAGAGGCAGATGCGGAGGGTGACACTGAGGGTGACTGTACGGAGTGTGACTGTGTGCGGTGCATCGGCCGAGCGCCTCTAGAGCCCATGGTGTTGCGGAACAAGCCACCCAGATGGCACGAGCAGCTGCAGGTATGTGTGTTTATTGGGGAATGAGGAGCGGTGCACAGCAGTACAGGGGAGTATTAAGCGGTGTTCATATGGAAATAGATGAAGCCGAGCGCCCTTAGAGCCCATGGTGTTGCGGAACAAGCCTCCCAGATGGCACGAGCAGCTGCAGGTATGTGTGTGGGTGCTGGGGGGTGGGAAGCGGTGCACGGGAGTACAGGGTAGTTCAAGGGAGTATGAGGCCGAGCGCCTCTGGAGCCCATGGCGTTGCGGAACAAGTCTCGCAGATGGCACGAGCAGCTGCAGGTGAGGGGATACAAGGGGATATGGAGGAGTGCAAAGGAGTATAAGGGAGTATATGGGAGTATAGGGCAATATAAAGCTTTTTATCATGGGCCGAGCGCCCCTAGAGACTGTGGTATCGAGGAACAAGCCTCCCCGGTGGCACGCGCAGCTGCAGGTGTGTGTGTATTGAGGAAGGCAATTACAGATTAGAAAGCGAAATCTATCATGAAACATTGGGCCGAGCGCTCCCTCCCCTCCCCTCGCCTCCCCTCCTCGCCTTCCAGTGCTGGTGCCTCAACTTCAGAGGGCGAGTAACGGTTGCTTCGGTGAACAACTTCCAGCTGATAGAGGAGGGTGGGCCGGGGAGCATCTCAAATAAGGCCCTTCCAATCCTCCCTTGCATCCCCTTTTCCTGTCCATCCCATACACGCTTCCAGTGCTGGTGCCTCAACTTCAGGGGGCGAGTGACAGGGGGTGCTTCTGTGAAGAATTTCCAGCTGATAGAGGGGGGGGGGGGGCGGGGAACGACTCGGACAAGCCCCCTTCTCATCCCGCCCTTGCCTCCCCTTGCCTGCCCTCCCCCTCCCACACTGCCAGTGCTGGTGCTTGAACTTCAGGGGGCGAGTGACAGTGGCTTCAGTGAAGAACTTCCAGCTGATCGAGGGGGGCGGGCCGGGGAACGACTCTGACAAGCCGGTGCTGCTCCCCCCTTTCCCACCCCCTACCCGCCTCCCCTTTCCCGTACTCCCTTGCAGTGTTGGTGCCTCAACTTCCGTGGCCGCGTGACAGTAGCATCAGTGAAGAATTTTCAGCTGATAGAGGGGGGCGGGCCGGGGAACGACTCGGACAAGCCGGTGCTGCTGCAGTTCGGGAAGATTGACAAGGACGCTTTTACTATGGACTACAGATATCCACTCACGGCCTTCCAGGTGTGTTATTCTAGCACAAGTGCTGGTGTGTATGGTGCGGTGCCCTGAAGGTGTTGCTGCAGTTTGGGAAGATTGGCAAGGACACGTTCACCATGGACTACAGATACCCGCTTACTGCCTTCCAGGTGGGTGCTTCTTCTTTGAATGCTAGTGTGTATGGTTCGGAGCCCTGCCGGTGCTGCTGCTGCAGTTTGGCAAGATCGGAAAGGACACCTTTACCATGGACTACAGATACCCGCTTACGGCCTTCCAGGTGCGTAGTGCATGTGCCAAGTGCGTGCTGCTCTGTTTGGCTGAGGGTAGCTCATAGAGAGGAGCGGACCGGGGAACGACTCTGATAAGCCAGTGCTGCTGCAGTGTGGGAAGATTGGCAAGGACACTTTCACCATGGATAACAGATACCCGCTTACTGACTCCAGGTGGGTAGTGAAGTGCTGTTTCATGTGGTTAAAAATCGGTGCTCTGCCAGTGCTGCTGCTGCAGTTTGGCAAGATCGGCAAGGACACATTCACCATGGACTACAGATACCCGCTCACGGCCTTCCAGGTGGGTAGTGCTGCGTGTTCAGGGTGAGTTTCCTTTCAGGTATTGATACGCATGCAAGCCGGTGTTGCTGCAGTTGGGAAGATTGGCAAGGACACATTCACCATGGACTACAGATATCCACTCACGGCCTTCCAGGTAAGTGTGGACGGCCAGGTGTTTCCTCAGGTTTGTCTTTGGGTATCGTGTCAATACGCTTTCCCCATCTCCCGTCTCCCCGTGTTCTCTTCCCCTTGCCTTCTGGGCTGTTTTCTTTGTGCGTGCCCACATGTCACATGTCACATGTGCTTTCCTTGCTTCATATCACATGTCTGACGGATTGTTTTCTGCTTTGTATGTGTTCCCACGTCATGTGTGTTTTACCTACATTATGCGTGCAGGCGTTTGCCATTTGCCTGAGCAGTTTCGATACCAAAGTGGCGTGCGAGTGATTCCATCATCACTTCCATCATCAGTTGAAAGCTTTTCAAGCTGTTGTTTTGTCGAGTCCAAAATCCACGTGCGAGCGAAATAGTGACACCGACGGCTTTTCGCGTTGCGTTCTAGATATGGTGTGGTGTGGTGTGGTACTGATGATGCGTGAAGAGGATTCCTCACTCAGGAACAACCAAGGGCAACAAATGAAAAAAAGACAGCGTGATGATATCTGGGAGACTGGAAAAGGGCATGTGCGTTGTGCTGATACAGCGGGTGGTGGTGGTGGTGTATTTTTTCTGCTTTGTGGTGCAATGCTGCGGATGAAAAGGTACTGGTAAGTTTCCTCTGGAGGAACGGGATTGTCTTTTGTGTACCTCGGATATGGGTTGGTTATTAAGGTTTGGACAATTGTGTTTAGGGACGGATGGTGATGACTGATTCAGGGATGTAGTCATGCTGGTGCCCTTGTTTGTTATTCCTGTACTCTTTGTATTGTAACGAAATTGTGGCTTATGTTTGTATCAGAGTAGAAGTTCACGGTACCTCTGTAGCTGAAGTGCATCTGCCCGTATCGGGTACAAACGGTTACCAGATTCCTCCTAAAGCTTGGACAATTGTCGGTTCAGCTGGTTCTACAACGGTCAATTTGATACCTAGGCTGGTTGGTTAGGGTATATCGGGACGCTGATTCAAATCTGACCGACTAATAAATGGGACGAGCAGTCGTGTGTGTTGGAGTGGTTCGCAGAACCACACTAACGACGGCGCTCATTATTCGGACCGACGACTAAGACGGACTGACGGTGGCGTGTTGACAGTGCCTTGGGAACTAGAGAGGAAACTACGACATTGCTTGGGAGTATGAGCTATGGCAAGAGAAGTATGGAAGGAAGACATTGACGAGGAGGAAGTGAGGAGAAAGTGATCGACGGGGGGAAATTGTGTGGGTCAACTGTGGCGTGTTCAGCAAGGAACCAAATGCGGACTTCAGGCGCGTTCGACGAAGGTGGAGAAAGGTTGCGTGTGCGACGCGGGGTGAAACGAGGCGCCACGTAACGTGTTGGACACGTTTTGTTACCTAGCCCATTTTGTACCTTGCTTGAACCTATATATTTGTTGTACCAGGTTGTTGAAGTAACACTTTGAAATTCTATCGCTTCAAACATTGTGTTCAATCCTGATTGGTCGAAACTTTGAGCATTTGATGAGACTCCCGTCAGATTCGCGTCAAACCTACGGAGAAGCCTTTGTGAAGGCTTAGACAAGCATTAGTGACGGAAATTTCAGCCGCGAGACTCCCGTCAAAGCCCTGCGAAGGGCCGAACCTGTTTCACTCGAGTGTAGGGCCCGCGAAAGCCCCGTGAAGGATCAGTGAAGACCACGCGAAGCAGAAATCGCCTCAGGATCGCGTCAAGGTTGAGTAAAGGCCTCGTCGAGGCCCCGTTAAGGCCGCGTAAGCCTCCCGTGAGGCGTTTCGCGACCAACACTGTGCTTCTACTTCGTTGCTGTGACATAGCCATTTCTACGAGCTTCACTAGAATCCAGTTTTCTACGAGCTTCGCTAGAATCCAGTTTTCCTCCGCTCGATCTGATTGGTCGACGGGTTCTCGTGGCGGATAGCCCTGGAGCTGACGTGGCAGGGGGTGGAGCTGTCGTGGCAGGGTCTGAGGGAGCCAAACCAGGGCAGGAAGGTTCTGAGAAGCAGACAAAGGCTGCAAGTGGGGGGGCGAGTGGGAGGCGAGGGGGAGGTAGAACTGGTGTAGGCAGTATCTTCCTGATGGGGGGCCAAGGAGACAAGGAGCAAGGAGAGAGGGGCCAGATCCCAACAATGAAGCGGGAAGTGGTTTCAGGGATAAAAGTGCTTATAAAGGGGGAAGGTGGGGGTGGGGGAGGTTCGGCAGCGGGTGGTTCGGGCCGAACCCGGCTCATGCCAAGCCCGAACCTCCCAATTGCAGCTCCCGTGTTTGTTAAACCAAGCAGTGCTAACAGTAGTACCAATGGTGCTAGTGGTACTGGTGGTGCTGCTGTTGCTGGTGGTGCTGCTGCTGGTGGTGCTAGTTCAAATGAGGCAACTGGGCAAGGCAAGAAGGGCGGTAAGGGGAAGAAGGGGCAGCAGGAGCAGCAGCACGTGAAGGAGCAGGAGAGTGACAGAAGGAGAGGTGCTTATAAGGAGGGCATGGCGAGGCTTCAGCATGATTCCCCACTGATGGAAGCTATGAGGGAGATAGAGGAGGAGGTGGGGGGGAGGAGCGGGGGGGGCGGGAACAGAAGGACCCGCGACCGCTGCGTGGAGTGCTTCATTCGCCGCTCGCGCAAGACCGGCACGTTCACGCTGTTTCTGGGCGTGCCGCCGAATTCGACGGAGAACGGCAAGTTCCTGCTCGCGGCGCGCAAGTGCGGCTGGCGGCCGTCAAGGTAAGCGGATAGCCGACTGCTTTAAAAAATCGTTTGACCCTAAACCGGAGTTGGTGTTTGTGCTTGTAGCCCTATTCTGCCCGTTTAACAAACCCTTGTTTGTGCTGGTTACGCTAATGCCTTCGTTCGCTTCAAATCGCACACCTGAGTTTGTGTCTCGCAAATTCACGTTTGCATGGAAAAAGTGTTTGTGCTGGTCACCCTATTGTGTCCGTTTCGCTCTGTTTCGCAACTTTCGAAATCATTCCAGCATGGAGTACGTGGTCTCGCTGGATCCGAAAGACTTTTCGCGCGGCGGAAGTTCGTTCGTCGGTCGCCTGCGAGCGAATTTCCTAAGCACGCGATTTGCCGTCTTTGAATCGTCGCACGAGGTGAGCGATGAAACCTGAGTTCGTTCGCATCGCACAATGTTAGGAAGGTTACAGTTCTACAACCGAATTTTGAGTCGTCTTAGAATAGACTTTTTTCACACAATATTAAGAAGGTTACACTCCTTCAACCGAGGTGTTTTAGAGTTTGAGTAGTTAGGGGTAACTTGGATGTGAAGACTTCTAGAAGAAGCTTACGGCTCTTCAACCCGCACCCGTATTTGCTACAGTATTGGAGTTCTTCTTTCGTAGTGTATATTGTCTTGACGGATCCGCCGCAGCTACCATAGCGCTCGACACCCAGGGTGTAAGAAAGCTGTCGCGAATGCCATAGGCGAGAAAAGTTGCACCCAGTAACGCAGTATTTATCTTCCAAGCCCAAAACTGTCGAAGCTCCTCTCGGCGTCCGTTAATTTGCGCCAATTTTACCGTTTCGCCTGCCCCCCCGTTCCTCTCCCTCCCCTCCTCACCCTCACCCCCCCCCCCCCCCCCCCCCTCCGCCCTCCCGTCCCCCCCGCGCCGCATTTCCTGCGCATTTCCTCGTGCAGCCCGCGTTTTCTCTCGGCGCGGCGTCGCTGGCGCACGGCGGAAGCAGCAGCAGCAGCCGCAAGGTGCATCCCCGCGGAGCCGCTTTTTCCGCCAACGGTTACCACCACTGTAACCACTGTAGCAATCGGTGTGGTAACCACCATTGTGGTTACAACTGTGGCAGCAGCAGCACGGGCAGCAGAGGGGCCGGCACCCCTGTCGCGTGTAACGGTAACTTGGGCAGCTTTAACGGTTCCAGCTGTAGCGGCGCCAGCTGTAGCAGGGGTAGCGACGGGACAGGATTACTCGGCGCAGGTATTACCAGCAGTAGTGGCAGCGGCAGCGCCATTGGTGGTCGGGGCGATTGTAACGGCGCAAATGACGCTGACACGGCCACGTCAGCAGCGGTATCGTCAAGCCTCCGCGCACATTCCCCGCTTCCGCCTTCCCCCCTTGCTCGAAGCTTCCCTCTTCCGCGCTGTCTTCCGCCTCTCCCGCCGCCCGTTCTTGCGCATACAGGCTCAGTGGGGGGAAGGGGGAGGCGGGGGGGATTGTGAGTGAGTTTGAGTGGGGAGGGGGGGAGAGAGAGGAGGTGACTGTAGAAGAAGTGACTGAAGGGAGAGTGGGAGGGCGGGAGGAAGAGGGGAAGGGAGAGAGAGGGGAGGGGAAGAGAGTGGAGAGAGGGGAGGTAGAGAGGGAGGAGGGGACGGGAGAGGAGAGGAGGAAGAACGAGACCGAGGAGAGGCAAGAGAAGGAGGAGAGGGAGGAGGAGGAGAGATTGCTGGTGAGGCTCACTGGGAGTGGAGAAGAGGAGGGGGAGGGCGAGAAGCAAGAATGCACAGCAGCGGAGGAAGCAAGGGAAGCGAGGGAAGCAAGGTCACCACCCACAATCTGCACAAGAGAGCCCTTGGTCTCGTTCCCAGAGAGTGGGGAAGAGATGGGTGCGGGAGAGAGAATGGGGAGCAGTGGTAAGGAGGAGAGCAATGAGCAGCAGAGCATGCGAGAGGAGGGTGTGGAAGCAGGGGGGGCAGTGGGAGAAGAAGAGTCAAGAGGAGAGCAGTCCGGAGGACGGGAGTTTAGAGGAGGGGAATCAGCAGGAGGAGTGTGGGGATTGGCTGACAGACGGCGCGTGTGAGCAGCAGGAGAGCAGTGGAGAGGGAAGGAGTGAGCAGGAGGGCAATCAGGGTTGGTTGCAAGGCGGAGGTTTCCAGGTGGCTTTTGAGTCAACTCAAATCACGCAAGGCGGAGGTTTCCAGGAAAGCAGCGGCAGCGAAGGCCTTCATATCTCCCCCTTCCCCGCCTCCGCGGACCCCTTCCTTCCCCCTGCTGCCCTTGAGCTTCCCCCTGCCGCCCTGCCCTTGCCCCTGCCCCTGCCCCTGCCCCTGCCCCTGCCCTTGCCCACATTGGAACTAGAAGCGGCACTAACAGCAGCAGCAGCAGCAGCAGCATCAGCAGCAACAGCAAGCGGAACGGCATGGTCAGAAGCAGCAGCAGCAAGAGCTGTGGCTTCACCAGAAGCAGCAGCAGCAAGAGCTGTGGCTTCACCAGAAGCAGCAGCAGCAGGTGCCAGAGCTGCGGCGGCTGTCACTCCCCCGTTCGCCTCCTCCTCTCTCCCCTCGGGTCCCTTGACTCCCCCATTCACCCCTTCCTCTCTCCCTGCTGCAGCTGCGACTCCCCCATTTGCTGCTTCGTCTGCCCCGTCTCCTGCCGCCCTTCCTGCTGCTCCTTCTGCTTCTGCTGCTCCTTCCCCTGCTGCTGCGCCTCCTGCTTTCAATGCAGAGGCAGATGCGGAGGGTGACACTGAGGGTGACTGTACGGAGTGTGACTGTGTGCGGTGCATCGGCCGAGCGCCTCTAGAGCCCATGGTGTTGCGGAACAAGCCACCCAGATGGCACGAGCAGCTGCAGGTATGTGTGTTTATTGGGGAATGAGGAGCGGTGCACAGCAGTACAGGGGAGTATTAAGCGGTGTTCGTATGGAAATAGATGAAGCCGAGCGCCCTTAGAGCCCATGGTGTTGCGGAACAAGCCTCCCAGATGGCACGAGCAGCTGCAGGTATGTGTGTGGGTGCTGGGGGGTGGGAAGCGGTGCACGGGAGTACAGGGTAGTTCAAGGGAGTATGAGGCCGAGCGCCTCTGGAGCCCATGGCGTTGTGGAACAAGTCTCGCAGATGGCACGAGCAGCTGCAGGTGAGGGGATACAAGGGGATATGGAGGAGTGCAAAGGAGTATAAGGGAGTATATGGGAGTATAGGGCAATATAAAGCTTTTTATCATGGGCCGAGCGCCCCTAGAGACTGTGGTATCGAGGAACAAGCCTCCCCGGTGGCACGCGCAGCTGCAGGTGTGTGTGTATTGAGGAAGGCAATTACAGATTAGAAAGCGAAATCTATCATGAAACATTGGGCCGAGCGCTCCCTCCCCTCCCCTCGCCTCCCCTCCTCGCCTTCCAGTGCTGGTGCCTCAACTTCAGAGGGCGAGTAACGGTTGCTTCGGTGAACAACTTCCAGCTGATAGAGGAGGGTGGGCCGGGGAGCATCTCAAATAAGGCCCTTCCAATCCTCCCTTGCATCCCCTTTTCCTGTCCATCCCATACACGCTTCCAGTGCTGGTGCCTCAACTTCAGGGGGCGAGTGACAGGGGGTGCTTCTGTGAAGAATTTCCAGCTGATAGAGGGGGGGGGGGGCGGGGAACGACTCGGACAAGCCCCCTTCTCATCCCGCCCTTGCCTCCCCTTGCCTGCCCTCCCCCTCCCACACTGCCAGTGCTGGTGCTTGAACTTCAGGGGGCGAGTGACAGTGGCTTCAGTGAAGAACTTCCAGCTGATCGAGGGGGGCGGGCCGGGGAACGACTCTGACAAGCCGGTGCTGCTCCCCCCTTTCCCACCCCCTACCCGCCTCCCCTTTCCCGTACTCCCTTGCAGTGTTGGTGCCTCAACTTCCGTGGCCGCGTGACAGTAGCATCAGTGAAGAATTTTCAGCTGATAGAGGGGGGCGGGCCGGGGAACGACTCGGACAAGCCGGTGCTGCTGCAGTTCGGGAAGATTGACAAGGACGCTTTTACTATGGACTACAGATATCCACTCACGGCCTTCCAGGTGTGTTATTCTAGCACAAGTGCTGGTGTGTATGGTGCGGTGCCCTGAAGGTGTTGCTGCAGTTTGGGAAGATTGGCAAGGACACGTTCACCATGGACTACAGATACCCGCTTACTGCCTTCCAGGTGGGTGCTTCTTCTTTGAATGCTAGTGTGTATGGTTCGGAGCCCTGCCGGTGCTGCTGCTGCAGTTTGGCAAGATCGGAAAGGACACCTTTACCATGGACTACAGATACCCGCTTACGGCCTTCCAGGTGCGTAGTGCATGTGCCAAGTGCGTGCTGCTCTGTTTGGCTGAGGGTAGCTCATAGAGAGGAGCGGACCGGGGAACGACTCTGATAAGCCAGTGCTGCTGCAGTGTGGGAAGATTGGCAAGGACACTTTCACCATGGATAACAGATACCCGCTTACTGACTCCAGGTGGGTAGTGAAGTGCTGTTTCATGTGGTTAAAAATCGGTGCTCTGCCAGTGCTGCTGCTGCAGTTTGGCAAGATCGGCAAGGACACATTCACCATGGACTACAGATACCCGCTCACGGCCTTCCAGGTGGGTAGTGCTGCGTGTTCAGGGTGAGTTTCCTTTCAGGTATTGATACGCATGCAAGCCGGTGTTGCTGCAGTTGGGAAGATTGGCAAGGACACATTCACCATGGACTACAGATATCCACTCACGGCCTTCCAGGTAAGTGTGGACGGCCAGGTGTTTCCTCAGGTTTGTCTTTGGGTATCGTGTCAATACGCTTTCCCCATCTCCCGTCTCCCCGTGTTCTCTTCCCCTTGCCTTCTGGGCTGTTTTCTTTGTGCGTGCCCACATGTCACATGTCACATGTGCTTTCCTTGCTTCATATCACATGTCTGACGGATTGTTTTCTGCTTTGTATGTGTTCCCACGTCATGTGTGTTTTCCCTACATTACGCGTGCAGGCGTTTGCCATTTGCCTGAGCAGTTTCGATACCAAAGTGGCGTGCGAGTGATTCCATCATCACTTCCATCATCAGTTGAAAGCTTTTCAAGCTGTTGTTTTGTCGAGTCCAAAATCCACGTGCGAGCGAAATAGTGACACCAACGGCTTTTCGCGTTGCGTTCTAGATATGATGTGGTGTGGTGTGGTACTGATGATGCGTGAAGAGGATTCCTCACTCAGGAACAACCAAGGGCAACAAATGAAAAAAAGACAGCGTGATGATATCTGGGAGACTGGAAAAGGGCATGTGCGTTGTGCTGATACAGCGGGTGGTGGTGGTGGTGTATTTTTTCTGCTTTGTGGTGCAATGCTGCGGATGAAAAGGTACTGGTAAGTTTCCTCTGGAGGAACGGGATTGTCATTTGTGTACCTCGGATATGGGTTGGTTATTAAGGTTTGGACAATTGTGACGGATAGGGATGTATTAAGGTTAGGGACAGATGGTGATGACTGATTCAGGGATGTAGTCATGCTGGTGCCCTTGTTTGTTATTCCTGTACTCTTTGTATTGTAACGAAATTGTGGCTTATGTTTGTATCAGAGTAGAAGTTCACGGTACCTCCGTAGCTGAAGTGCATCTGCCCGTATCGGGTACAACCGGTTACCAGATTCCTCCTAAAGCTTGGACAATTGTCGGTTCAGCTGGTTCTACAACGGTCAATTTGATACCTAGGCTGGTTGGTTAGGGTATATCGGGACGCTGATTCAAATCTGACCGACTAATAAATGGGACGAGCAGTCGTGTGTGTTGGAGTGGTTCGCAGAACCACACTAACGACGGCGCTCATTATTCGGACCGACGACTAAGACGGACTGACGGTGGCGTGTTGACAGTGCCTTGGGAACTAGAGAGGAAACTACGACATTGCTTGGGAGTATGAGCTACGGCAAGAGAAGTATGGAAGGAAGACATTGACGAGGAGGAAGTGAGGAGAAAGTGATCGACGGGGGGAAATTGTGTGGGTCAACTGTGGCATGTTCAGCAAGGAACCAAATGCGGACTTCAGGCGCGTTCGACGAAGGTGGAGAAAGGTTGCGTGTGCGACGCAGGGTGAAACGAGGCGCCACGTAACGTGTTGGACACGTTTTGTTACCTAGCCCATTTTGTACCTTGCTTGAACCTATATATTTGTTGTACCAGGTTGTTGAAGTAACACTTTGAAATTCTATCGCTTCAAACATTGTGTTCAATCCTGATTGGTCGAAACTTTGAGCATTTGATGAGACTCCCGTCAGATTCGCGTCAAACCTA
>CANJKZ010000398.1:632500-705000 GCA_947471745.1 Closterium sp. Naga37s-1
TCCCATCACTGCCATCTCACCTTGGCTCCCATCACTGCAATCTCACCTTGGCTCCCATCACTGCCATCTCACCTTGGCTCCCATCACTGCAATCTCACCTTGGCTCCCATCACTGCAATCTCACCTTGGCTCCCATCACTGCAATCTCACCTTGGCTCCCATCACTGCCATCTCACCTTGGCTCCCATCACTGCCATCTCACCTTGGCTCCCATCACTGCCATCTCACCTTGGCTCCCATCACTGCAATCTCACCTTGGCTCCCATCACTGCAATCTCACCTTGGCTCCCATCACTGCAATCTCACCTTGGCTCCCATCACTGCCATCTCACCTTGGCTCCCATCACTGCCATCTCACCTTGGCTCCCATCACTGCCATCTCACCTTGGCTCCCATCACTGCCATCTCACCTTGGCTCCCATCACTGCAATCTCTGCGGATGGCCACGCGTAGTTGGCGTCCCCCCTCAGGTGCTTGGAACTCATGACTGCACCGGGTGGGGTGGGATGGGGCAGGGAGGAGCGGGGCAGGGCGGGGCGGGATGGGGTGGGGTGGGGCGGGGTGGGGTGGGTGGCCAAGAGAGGAGGGGCGAGGTGAGCAGTAAGGCAAGGCAGCACGACGTCACCCGTCAGGTGCTTAGAGGTCATCATTGCAGGAAAGAGGGAGGTGTTTGGCAGGGGCAGGGGGAGAAATGGTTGAGAAGCAAAGAGCAGAGGCCATTGTCACCCGTCAGGTGCTTGGAGGCCACGGCTCCCCATTACACCTTGGAGGCCACGGCTCCCCATTACACCTTGGAGGCCACGGCTCCCCATTACACCTTGGAGGCCACGGCTCCCCATTACACCTTGGAGGCCACGGCTCCCCATTACACCTTGGAGGCCACGGCTCCCCATTACACCTTGGAGGCCACGGCTCCCCATTACACCTTGAAGGCCACGGCTCCCCATTACACCTTGGAGGCCACGGCTCCCCATTACACCTTGGAGGCCACGGCTCCCCATTACACCTTGGAGGCCACGGCTCCCCATTACACCTTGGAGGCCACGGCTCCCCATTACACCTTGGAGGCCACGGCTCCCCATTACACCTTGCGAGTGATAACAGTCAGCTGGGGAACCGTGGCCTCTGCATGTGTGTGTAAACATCAATTGCACCGTATAGCCCCTCGCACACACATGGACACCATACGGCACACACGCACACACGCACATACGCTCGCACGCACGCACGCACGCACACACGCACGCACGCACGCACGCACACACACACACACACACACACACACACACACACACACCATACAACTCACACGCACGCACGCACGCGCACTCACACACACACGCTCACACGCACTCATACTCATATGCAACTCATATGTCTTTTCCTGCTTCTCTCACCGTCGTATGCCCCCCCATACGCCTTGCGAGTGATGACAGTGAGCTTGGGCACCGTGGCCTCTGCATACGCATACAGCAGCTTCGCCCCCTGCCTGATGATGCCATTGTGCTCCTGCTCCGTGCCTGCAGGGGCAGAGACGCACAGCACACACATGGACACACTTCAACACAAGTGATACGCATTTATGATACCACAGAGTGCAGCAGCTTCGCCTCGTGCCTCGTGATGCCATTATGCTCCTGATCCGTGCCTGCCCAGTTCAGTGCCCACACATGTGGGCACACAAGACATACATGCATGCATGTGCGCACACATGACATAGATGCATGCATGTGCGCACACATGACATAGATGCATGCATGGACACGTAAGGAGGCACACAGAGACACATCAGAGACAAGTGAGGACACATGTAATGACGCACAGCAGAGAATCATGCACATGTGCCAATGCATGCTGCAGCTTTGCCCCTGCCTGCCCGATAATGCTCCTGTGATTGTGTGACAATAGCCGGATGTGAGTTTTCAGTCAACTACAAAATCACCTCCGTGCCTGCAGGGGCGGGTGGATAGCAGGGGCGGGTGAATAAGCGCGAACACACACAGGGCATGCGCGAATGCACGCGAACACATGTACTCATGCATGCTGCAGCTGTGTTTGTAGTTTGAGTTGACTTGAAACACACATGAAAGCACACAACACGCATGTGTATATAATCAAGCACGGTTTCATGTGACGATGCATGGAACCATGGGATGGAAGCACGGTACCTGGGAGGAAGCCAGCACGGTACCGGGGAGGAAGCCAGCATGGTACCGGGGAGGAAGTCAGCACGGTACCGGGGAGGAAGCCAGCACGGTACCTGGGAGGAAGCCTGGGACGTCGACGAATGTGAGGATGGGGATGTTGAACGCATCGCAGAAGCGCACGAAGCGAGCTCCCTGCAGTCATGTGGTGCGAAACCATGCCATGCCACAGCAAGTTATGCCATGCGGTAAGGTGATGACATGACGTACAATGTTGTAACATAGCAGTGCAGTTGATCAAATGCCACAGCATTGCGCATGCAGAGCAGAGATAACGAGTTGAAGCACATGTGTGTTCGAAATAGTATCAACACAGCCATTCCTTTGGTGCTTCACTGTTACATCTAATCACATTGTGTCACCACTTTTAACCTTGTAGAACCACATTTTACCACACTACTTGTGTTCAATTCGTGCTGCTCCCTTGCCAAATTCCCACCACATCACATATAGCGCCACACAATGCCTTGCAGAACCACAAGTCCCCAAGATCGAGGCGTTGGTACCCAGGCACCCACCCAGTCTGCTCCTTGGGTTTCATTGATTGACCACTCTGATCCCACATGGAATGCCGGACCACCAGAGCAACACACCTGTAGTGCCTTATTCATTCTAGTAGCTTACCATGCAACCCCACAGTTCACATTGATAGAGGTGTTGATATCATGGGATCCAGCCTCTTCCTTGGGCTGATTCACATCTTTGATTCAGCAGGTAACGCTGTAACTCATCATAGCACCACAACCATGCAAACCACAGTTCACCTTGATGGAGGCGTTGATATCGAGGCAGCCCGCCTGCTCCTTGGGCTGATTCGCCACCACTCCCACCGTGCCCCCGTCCAGCCTCTGATGGCGCCCAGATGGGGGGAAGATGGGGGGGGATGGGGGGGAGATGGGGGGGAAATTGGAAGGAGATACAGGAGATAGGGGAAAGATGGGGGGAAGTTGCGGAAAGAGCAACCGAGAAGGAAGGCAAGGGAGCAGAGATCAGTGTCGATTGACAATCAATTGCCATCATTTTGTTCTTTAGAATGACGCTGTGTTCTGTTCCATCCAAGCATATGCATCAGCTGCAGTTGACCGGGAGGATCAACCAGCATTGACCAGCATTGACCAGCATTGACCAGCATTGACCGGCATTGACCGGCATTGAATGACCAGCATAGAAATGACCGGCATTGACTAGGGTTGACCAGGATAGACTCACCGCGAATCCAATGAGGATGTTGCGTGCAAAGCCGCCCTGCACCTCAAACATCTCCCCATCGTCCACCACCTGATGATGCCGAGGACGAGGAGGGGGGTAGGTGTGGTATGGGGACAAGGGGATATGGGGGGAAAGCGGGAGAGGATATGGGCTCCCTGCTTAGAAGCCGTCCTGCACGTCAACCGTCTCCCCATGGTCCAGGCAAAGACAGAGGGATGCGAGAAGAGGAGGGGAGGGTGGTGAGGGTGTGCGGAGTGGGGTGTGCATCCAGGCAACGCCGCCCGGCACCTCGCGTGTCGTCCAGCACCTGAAGAAAAAGGGCGAGGGAGGAAGGGTAATGCAGGGGAGGGCGGTGAGGGTGGTGAGGGTGGTGGGGGGGAGCGAGGCGTGTGCATGCATGCCTTGGCTACCAGCATGTGAGCAGCTCAGATGATCTCCACCGTGCTGTTTGACCTGACAAGTCCTTCCACCCTATGACGGTCACAGGTGGTGCCATTTGTAGTCTTACGCAGTCCATGCAGTCAGATATGCCTCCCATTGCCACAACCCGGCCTGCTCGATGATCCTTGCATGCAGTTTTGGATCCCTCCTCCCCTCCACCCCCACTCCTCCACCCGCCACCCGCAGAGTCCCACACAGACAACTATCGATACGCCTCACGGCAACAACCCCACCCTGTCGTCTGCAGTGTTGGGTCCCTCTATCCCTCCACTCTACCCATGCCATACGCAGTCCCATGCCTGCAGACAGTCACAGGAACCATGGATACGCCTCACTGCCTCGCGGCCCCACCCCACCTGCTCGATAGTCTCCTCTCCACCGTGTCGTACGCCGTGTTGGGGTCTTCCAGCCTTCCACCCGTGCAGTGCCCCCACCCGTACTGTGCCCCCACCCGTGCTCTGCCCCCACCCGTGCTCTGCTCCCACCCGTGCTCTGCCCCCACCCGTGCTGTGCCCCCACCCGTGCTCTGCCCCCACCCGTGCAGTGCCCCCACCCGTGCAGTGCCACGCAGTCACGACAACTATAGCCCATAGGTGAGTCTCACTGCAGGCTCGAACATACACCCCGTCCCACCCCACCTGCTCGATAATCCCCACCATGTGGTCAGCAGTGCTGGGGTCCCTCCCCTCCACCCATGCCACGCGCACTCACACCTGCACTGCACATACGCCTCAGCCTCCCCCACCTGCTCGATAAACCCCATCCCCCACCATGTTGTATGCCGCCTTGGGGTCCTTCCAGCCTACAGGTTGGGTGCATCAAAGGTACACTCACTACAGGCTACAGCCGCACCTGCTCAATGATCTCCACCATGTCGTATGCAGTGTTGGGGTCTCTATGTCTATCCCTCCACTCTAACCCAGCCCATACGTGTCACTCACTACAAGAGCCTCACCTGCTCCATGATTCCCCTCCACCATGCCGTGTGCCGTGTTGGGGTCCTTCCCACAGTCACAACAAGTGTAGATGCAACAACCTCACCCCACCCCACCCCATCCCACCCCATCCCACCCCATCCCATCCCATCCCACCCCACCCCACCCCACCTGCTCGATGATCTCCACCATGTCGTATGCCGTGTTGGGGTCCCGCGGCACAGCAAAGTCCAGCGACGGCGTCACACGCTTGCTGTGGCGTGTGGACGAAGCGGGGGGGAAGGGGGGGGGGGGGGGGGGGTGTGGAAGAGAGCGGAAGGGGGAGGGGGAGGGGGAGGGGGAAGGGGGGAACGGTGTTGGGGTTGCGGAGCACAGCAGAGTCCAGAGATGGGAGGACGAGGTTGCTGTGGTGTGACTGTGTGGGGAGGGTTGGGAAAAGAAGAGGGGGTGAGGAGACGGTAGAGGGAGAGGAAGAGAAGGGAGGGAGGACGAGGGGAGGCGAAAGGGAGAGGGAGGGGAGGCAAAAGAGCGAGGGAGAGGAGGAAAATGAGGGGCGTTAATTAGACAGGGAGCACTGTGTTGGGGAGCACTGTGTTGGGGAGCACTGTGTTGGGGAGCACTGTGTTGGGGAGCACTGTGTTGGGGTTACGAGGCACAGAAAAGACCAGCGAGGGAGAGCAAGGTCGCTGGAGTTAGGGGGGGGGAGGGAGTGGACGGGGAAGGAGGAGAGGGAGGGGAAGGGAAAGGCGGAGGGGGGGTTGAAGGGGAAGGGGAAGCGGGAGGGGGTGGGAATTGGAAGAGGAAGGGGGAGGGGGGATGAAAGGAGAAGGGGGAGGGGAAGGGCGGGGAATCGGAAGGGGGAGGGAGGGGGAACACAGTGCTGGGGACACGAGGCACAGCAGCATAGGGAGCAAAGGCGATGCAGTTGGTGAGTGCGGTGGATGCAGCACAAGTTTGTTACAGGGGGGAGAGAAGGGGCGTGGGGCGTGGGGTTACTTGCATAGACAGGGGGAGAAAAATGGAAGAGGGGGTGAAAGCAGTGGGGAAAGGACTGGAGACTGTAAAGGTAGAGTGGAGCGAGTTGGAATAGAGGGCGAGGCCCTATCAATGGCCTCATGGAGAAGCACCTCCTCTAGGTGACTCACGGGGAGTCGAAGTTGGGTCGCAAGGGTGGCGCATGCTGATTGGACAGCGGCAGGAAGTCAAAGAGGTCCCGGATCCTGAAGGCAGAGAGAGGGGAGGGCGCGAGGAGAGGAGGGCATGAGTGGTGGAGCATGAGTGGTGGAGCATCAACGAATGCTCTTGTGTGCAGCATCAGAGCATTAGCGTAACCCACACCACACCACACCACACAACACCACACCATACCACACCACACCACACCACACCACACCACACCACACCACACCACACCACACCACACCACCGTGCATTGCAAGGGCGTCCACCTCGTTGTGATAGGCGGGCGGGCGGGGTGCACCACTCCTCCTGACTTGAGCTGTACATCCGCGCTGCCCCTCCTGGCTCGTCGAGATGGAGAGGCATCAAGGACGCATGCATGAACGTACCCAGACCACACCACACCTACCTCATCTCACCACACCACACCGCACCACACCGCACTGCACCGCACCTTGCGAGAGCATCGAGTTCGTTGTCATACGCCAGGTGCACCACTCCTGACTTGGACTGCACGTCTGCTCCCCCCAGCTCATCCTGTGCAAGGAGTGTGGGGATACACGACTGAGAAAGCTCAAGCAGAGGAGTCATCATTCTCTCATGTTTGCAGTTGGCAAAGCTAGTGCGTGAAGTAGGCCTGACAAGTCACTAGGCAGTGCGTGAACACGAGCCACCCGGGAAGAGCAGCGAGAAAGAGCTTCTGTTAAAAAAAAGGTTACACAGCACGAGGGAGTGGGGAAGAGCAGGCCTCAAACGTGAGTGACATCCCAAGTGACACACATACCCGAGTGACACACATACCCGAGTGACACACATACCCGAGTGACACACATACCCGAGTGACACACATACCCGAATGACACGCATAGTGACACACAGAGTGACACGCATACCCGAGTGACATCCTCAAACGTGACTTGCTTCACCACGTCAGGCCCCGTGACAAACATGTAGGCCGTGCCTCGAGTCTGGGGAGAGGCATTGAGGAGGGGGGAATGCAGGAAGGGGGAATGCATGAAGGGGGAATGGAGGAGGGCGGAATGCAGAAGGGGGGAATGCAGGAGGGAGGTCAATCGGACAACTGACAAGGGCATGAACAGCAAAGAGTGTGCTTCACATCACACCATGTCAGGCCCCCTCACAAAAACGTGCGCCGTGCCCCGGGAGTGCATGAGGAATGCTGGAGGCAGGTCAAGCGGATAAGTGACAGCAGAGCAGCGAGCAGCAGAGAACGTGCTTCAGCATGCCAGGCACCATCACACACATGTGCACCGTCACACACATGTGCACCGTCACACACATGTGCACCGTCACACACATGCGCACCGTCACACACATGTGCACCGTCACACACATGTGCACCGTCACACACATGCGCACCGTCACACACATGTGCACCGTCACACACATGTGCACCGTCACACACATGCGCACCGTCACACACATGCGCACCGTCACACACATGTGCACCGTCACACACATGTGCACCGTCACACACATGCGCACCGTCACACACATGTGCACCGTCACACACATGCGCACCGTCACACACATGTGCACCGTCACACACATGTGCACCGTCACACACATGCGCACCGTCACACACATGTGCACCATCACACACATGCGCACCGTCACACACATGTGCACCGTCACACACATGCGCACCGTCACACACATGTGCACCGTCACACACATGTGCACCGTCACACACATGCGCACCGTCACACACATGTGCACCGTCACACACATGCGCACCGTCACACACATGTGCACCGTCACACACATGTGCACCGTCACACACATGTGCACCGTCACACACATGTGCACTGTGCCACGGGTCTGCATGGAAAATGCAGGAGGCAGGTCATTGTTTTTAAGGATCCTCAAGATCTGAGCACAAGCACTGCGAGAGCAGAAATGGCTTGCTTCCATCTCCTCCCCCATCTTCCGCTCCTCTCCCCCCTTCTCATTTCAACGGCAGAGCAGTGCATGCAAGCATCTCACCACTCGCCACCGAATCTCACCAATTTTCATCAAATCCCATCTCACCATGGCCACGAAATCCGTGAGAGCAGGCGAGTAGACAGCACCACCTGCAGGGATAGTTGGGGACAACCAGGGTTAGACAGAAGACAACATACAAACACAAGGTGGATGGGTGGAATACATGGCACAGCAAGGCACAGCGACGTATGGCGCGCAGAAATGTGCGGTGAGGCAGCACAGCACATCCCATCCCATCCCATCCCATCCCATCCCATCCCATCCCATCCCATCCCATCCCATCCCATCCCATCCCATCCCATCCCATCCCATCCCATCCCATCACATCACCTCCCATCCCATTGCATCACATCACATCACATCACATAACACATCACAATATATAACATGTTACAACCCTCGATAGCCATATCGCCTGCACTGCTCATAGCCTCGGGAGGGTCTATCCATGAGGCGCCTCAAAATGAGTTCCCCAAGCCCCAGCCGCCAGTCACCTGCACATTGCGCCCCAGCCCACATAACTGGTGCATTGCCCACCACCCGCCAGCCCCCACCCCCCACCCCCCACCCCCCAGCCCCCGGGCAGCAGCCCCCAGCCCCCATTGAGGTGACCTGCGCAGGGCCCCATGATGAGGGAGAGCTGCGGAATGACTCCCGATGCCAGCACGTTCAGCTGCACGAGTGGGGGAGGGGGGAGAGGCAGGGGCGGAAGAGGAGGGAGAAGCGGCGGCGAGAGAGGCAAGGGGGGGAGAAAGGAACAAATAAGCCTCGAGACAAATGGCCCCATGATGAGGGACAGCTGGGGAATGACTCCCGAGGCCAACACGCTTAGCTGCGTGGAGGGGCAGGGGGAGGGGGGGGGAAGGGGAGAGCGGGAGAGGAGAGAGACAAGGGGGAAAGGAGGAGTGTTTATCAGCTTCTCTACTCGCATCACCTGGCGTGGCTGGCCTGGCCCTGCACGTTGCTTGACTCCACTGCCAGAACAGAGGGCCACCCATCCACCCAGCCGCAATGAGAAAGAAAGCAGAGCTCCCATCAGATCCCCTCCGCCCCCCTTCAGATCCCCTCCGCCCCCCTTCAGATCCCCTCCATCCCCCATCAGATCCCCTCCATCCCCCATCAGATCCCCTCCATCCCCCGCCTACACAAAGCGAAGGGAGCAACTTTGAGTCTCACCTGAAACACGTTGGCATAGCCGGCGAGCGACACAACGCCCTCCTGAATGCGCGCTCCCCCCGAATCGTTGATGCCTATGACCTGTGACTCGTTCATGCATGGCATGGGAAGACATGTTGTGAGGCAGGGAGGGAGGGTGATGTGAGGGGTCATGGTGTGAGGGTGGGGGCATATGAAACAACAGTAAGCAACACGGGTGGCGATCGGAGGGAACGGTGCAAGGCGAGATAAACACAGGATTTCAGATTGTTATTATGACGTGAATGAAGGACTGCTGAATAAACGAAAAATAGGAAGAACTGGTGTTTGCGGGGTCAGAGGGAGGCTTACGGGTGCTCCCACACGCATTGCCTTCTCCATGATCTGCGCGGTGGGATGGGGAGATGGGGGAGCGGGGAGGGGGAGAGCGGGGCGGGGAGGGGGAGAGCGGGAAGGGGGAGAGCGGGGATGGGAGGAGTGGGTATGAAGAGAGCGGGGAGGGGGAGAGAGGGGAGGGGGAGAGTGCAGAGGGGGGGAGTGGAGAGGGGGAGAGAGGGGAGGGGGAGAGTGCAGAGGGGGGGAGTGGAGAGGGGGAGAGAGGGGAGGGGGAGAGTGCAGAGGGGGAGAGTGGAGTTTGGGGAGGCGGAGAGAGGAGGGGGTGGGAGAAAATATTTCCGAAAAATTGTTCCCAGTCGACAGAATCAACCTCCCAGTTGACTGAATCGACCTCCCAGTTGACTGAATCGACCTCCCAGTTGACTGAATCGACCTCCCAGTTGACTGAATCGACCTCCCAGTTGACTCAATCGACCTCCCAGTTGACTCAATCGACCTCCCAGTTGACTCAATCGACCTCCCAGTTGACTCAATCGACCTCCCAGTTGACTCAATCGACCTCCCAGTTGACTCAATCGACCTCCCAGTTGACTCAATCGACCTCCCAGTTGACTCAATCGACCTCCCAGTTGACTGAACTGACCTTGCACTGATTGGACTTTGATATCTTGCCCCCATGGGTGGCTCACCTTGACTATCTTGCTCACCTTCACTATCTTGCTCACCTTCACTATCTTGCTCACCTTCACTATCTTGCTCACCTTCACTATCTTGCTCACCTTCACTATCTTGCTCACCTTCACTATCTTGCTCACCTTCACTATCTTGCTCACCTTCACTATCTTGCTCACCTTCACTATCTTGCTCACCTTCACTATCTTGCTCACCTTCACTATCTTGCTCACCTTCACTATCTTGCTCACCTTCACTATCTTGCTCACCTTCACTATCTTGCTCACCTTCACTATCTTGCTCACCTTCACTATCTTGCTCACCTTCACTATCTTGCTCACCTTCACTATCTTGCTCACCTTCACTATCTTGCTCACCTTCACTATCTTGCTCACCTTCACTATCTTGCTCACCTTCACTATCTTGCTCACCTTCACTATCTTGCTCAGCTTCACTATCTTGCTCACCTTCACTATCTTGCTCACCTTCACTATCTTGCTCACCTTCACTATCTTGCTCACCTTCACTATCTTGCTCGCATGGGTCTCCGATAAGCTGCCTCCAAACACGGTGAAGTCCTGGCTGAACACAAACACCAGCCTGCGGTGGGGTGTGGTGCGGTGAGGTGAGGTGAGGTGTGGTGTGGGGAGGATAGGAGACGAGAGACAGGGGTGGGAAGCTCGTGTGTGAGGAGGATAATGTAGATGAAAGAAACACACTAGCATGAGGCGCATCACTGTGGGGTCTTGGCTTAACACAAACACCAGCGTGCAGTGTGAATGAGGAGGAGAGTAGGGGAAGCAAGTGCGCGGGGATCAACCAAATCAGCCCACGTCCCACCCCATCCACTCTACCATGAGCACGAGAGAGTCTCTCGGAGAGACAGCCCTATGAAGTGAAGGGGGCAGCAGCAGTGGGAGTGAATGGAGCAGTGAAGAGGGAACATGCGGAGCACACCAGCGGCTCAATACTGAACGTTCTGACCAGTCTTAAACGCCGCAACCACAGCACGCTGTTTCCCTAACCACTTAATCTGACTTGCTACCACCACGACTGCATCTTATCCCACGTGCAACTAGGCTTAAGTTGAATCCACAATAGAGCAGAGGTTACAATGGAGGCAAGTTTAGAATAGAGCACTTACCTCCCATTGATGGTGCCGCTGCCAGTCACAACGCCTGGCAGCAGGTGGGTGGATACGGGAGGGAGAGGGAGCGAACGGGAAATAGAGTGACAAAACGTTGATTGGCCTTTGCTGCCACTCACGACATGTGGCAGAACATGGCAACACGTGGCAGAATGGGTTCCGTGGGTGAATAAGAGACGGCGGAGAAAGGAAGCAAGAGAGGGGACGAATGGTTCGCTTGTGGCATGCGAGGACTGGAAGCTAGACAGGAGGGGCTGAGGGGAGGAGGGAGGGGGTGAGGGAGGGGGTGAGGGAGGGAGGGAGGGAGGGAGCGAGGGAGAGAGGCAGGGAGGCAGGGAGGGACGGAGGCAGGGAGGGAGGGAGGCAGGGAGGGAGGGAGGGAGGGAGGCAGGGAGGGAGGGAAGGAGGTACGTTCCGTCTACCACAACTCCCTTCAATCAGCGTTTCATCTCTCACCAACCACGTGGCATCTCCCCCCCCAGCGTTTCATCTCTCACCACCCGTGTTTCATGTCTCACCATCGCCTGCAATCTGCGTTTCATCCATGCCAAAGTCCCGACAGCGATGCTGCACCAACATGTCTGCAGCACCGCACAGCGCACAGGGGGAAGGGGGGGGGGGGGGGGGGGGGGGGGGGGGGGGGTGCAGCACAGCAAACAGGGAGGGGGAGAGTGCAGAACAGCAAACAGCGAGGGGAAGAGAGTGCAGCAGAGCACATGAAGGGGAAAGTTCAAGACAGAGCACATGAAGGGGAAAGTTCAAGACAGAGCACACAGGGAGAACGAGAGTTGAAGAGGTGAGAGTGAGGGTGGGGAGAAGGAGGGAGGAAGTTGAAGAGGTGGGAGTGAGGGTGGTGGCCGCATTCCGGGCTGTTACGAACAGCCCACCTCATAACAGGCAATCGTCTAAACGACTCCCACCAACACTGCACGACCCCTCGCGATCCCCAGCTCTAACTCTCTTTTCGGGATTTGGGGGCCTCCGACATTCTGGGAGTGCGACGACCAACAGCTCCAGGTAACAGGCTGTTACGAGCCCAGAATGCGGCGGCCTGAGTGACTGTTGCTTTGCACGCAGATTGTAGGTAGCTCAGCAGGAAGTCTTTGCTCCCTAATCTAATGGCCCTGCTCGCATTGCATCTTCTCCATCCCCGCATTGCCTACACGCCACGCACTAACCACCTGCCTCTCCACTCACCGACCCTCCATCCCCACCCTGGGCTGCAGTGTCAAAACTCGCTCGCTCCCTGCCCGTCACCTTGCTCTGCTCCTGCTGGTACCTCTGACAGCGCCGCTCGTGCTGCGTGCGAGCTCTCATGTGCTGTTCGTGCTGCTTCGGCGGCTTCCTCTGCTCTGCTCATGCGGTGAGTGCTGCTATTCCTGCTCCTGCTGACTGTGCAAGGCCTTCACTCACCGACCTCTTCAAGCAACCCTGCTTGGGTCCAGCACAGCCATGACCTCTGCCTGTCAGCTTGCCCTGCCAGCCACCCACTGATGCTTGCGCTGCTTCCCCTACACTACTACTCGTGCTCGTGTCGTTTGTGTTGCATGATGCAACTTGCCTCGCCACTCACCCACCTCTTCGTACAGTCCTGAGTCCAGCAGAGCCATGACTCGCTCTCTGGCTATCAGCTTGCCCGCGCTGCTTCCGCTGCACTGCTCATGCTGCGCGTGCTGCTCGTGCTGCTCGTGCTGTTCGTGCTGCTCGTGCTGCCTCACCACTCACCGAGCTCTTCGAACGACCCTGAGTCCAGCAGAGCCATGACTCGCTCTCTGGCTATCAGCTTGCCTTGCCACTGATGCGTGCGTGCGCTGCCTGCACTGCTGTTTGCTTTGTGCGGCCTTGCCACTCACCGAGCTCTTCGAACGACCCTGGGTCGAGCAGAGTCATGATTCGCTCTCTCGCCGTCAGCTTGCCCTGCTTGTGCTGCTTCTTTATCCGCTCGAACCCCCCGCCCTTCAGCGCCTCCGCCTGTAGCCGCTCCAGCTCAATCACTGACGGCTGGGGAGGTGGGCGGGGTGAGAGTGGAGGGTAATAGGGGAAGCGGGAAGGGATGAGGGTACGAGGTAAGCTCGACTAGCCCTGCTTGTGCTGCCCCTCTATCCGCCCGCATCCACTGCCCTTCAGCGCCTGCTGCCGCTCCAGCTCAATCACTCACGGCTGGAGGTAGGCGGGCGGGCGGGTGAGTGGGGAAGGTAGGGGAAGCGGAAGGGAAGAGGGTACGTAGAGGTAGGTCTATTCGACTTGCCCTGATTGTGCTGCCTCTTTATCCGCTCGAATCCATTGCCTTGCGTGGCGCCTCTGCCTTTAGCCGCTCCAGCCCAATAACTGACGGCTGTTAAGGTGGAGAAAAAAGGGGTTGGCAGAATGGCGGTGGGGAAGCGGGAGGGGTGGTGGGGAATAAAGGTGAGATTCACGGTTCCCTGCTCATGCCGCTCGTGCTGCTCATGCTACCTTTCCTGCTTCCCTATTCGCTCGAAAGTGCCACTTCAGCCCCCCGCTCTACTTGGGGTGGGAGGTACCTTTCTCCGATTCCTGAGGGGAGGGGAGGGGAGGGACGGGGAGGGAAGGGGAAGGGAAGGGAAGCGACGGGAAGGAAAGGGAAGGGAGGGGACGGGAACGGAGGCAAGAGAACAGAGAGGAATTCAAAGAAGGGAAGACCTATTTGTTCATGGACATCTCACTTGTTTAAAAACGTGTGCGGCGGGAGCAGAAGGCGACGAATCCAATGCCTCCGTCAGCTGCGGCCCGCATGCCACGCCGCTGGGCGACCCTACTACCGCCCCCCCGGCTCCTGCTAGTGTCGACGATGACGCAACAGCCGCCGCTGCTGCGAACGGCAGGAGCGGCGGCATCCCCGCTATAGGCCGCAGCGCTGCTGCTCCGCTACAAGCATGAGGCGCGATGCAGGGAGTGGTGGTGTTTATAACGGAGCGAGTGGAGCTGGGTGGCGATAGCCGAGAGGGGAGGGAAACGGAGCGAGATTTGGCGGGTCCGCGACGAACGGAGCCCGTGAGAACACGCGCGAACACCATGCCGATTCGCTATTGCCTGCAGTGAAGCTGTGGGTGATAATAACTAAGGAGGCTTATAGCAGCAGGAGTTATGACATTGCATTGCAAATCAGGGTTGTCTTCCTCAAAACTCGAAAAAACAGATGCAAATCTGTGGGGTCAAATTGATTGCAAGCGATTCTGACTGGCAAGCGATTCTGACTGGCGGGCGGTCGTCTAACCAATCACTCTCGACTTCCCAACTGTGGTGTATCACCAACTGACGCACCACCCCATCTGGGTGACGTAGCTCGGTGGGGACCACCTGACTCGACCAGCTAGCCAAACCGAGCCCAGCTGACGCAGCACCAGCTCAGCCCGGTAACCTGTCGGGCATCCGCCTCCGAAATCGCAAACGCTTTTGAGCGAGCCCGATATCTATATTTCATTTATGTTACATAATCGCATTGTTCGATTAATAGGCCAGCAAGCTAAACGCTTTTGTGCAATTTCTCATTTTTCAATCTACTCTCAACCAGGGTTCTCCCTAGGTTCTGAACCCGCCGGATGGCATCTGTTGGGATAACCGAAAGGTTATTATAACATTCCCGAAGGTTCTCTCCTAGCGCGCCACTTCATAACGAAGCAGCACCATTGTACCAGTACCGCAATAGCCCATATAGAGCACAGCTCGAGAGTCACCCGAAGGACAACAGTCGCTGTTAGTCAACTATCGCGACTGTTAACCGTCTGGCAACCGCATCAGAGGTTATGCGATGCAATATGGTAACTGTCGAGAATGGCAATCGTCGCAGTTACTGTAGCTATGTAATACAGTTAATAAATGGAATGTACCCCTCAGAGTACATGGCTAGCTAGTTTGCTATTTATACGCTTGTATCTCTATCTTATATGTCAGATTACAATTGTATCTCTAGGCTACAGTAGGGTCACTCCTTAGTGAGTACAACACTTTAGGGTTAGGTTTCCCCTACTTGTACTCACCTGTTGCCTAGTCCAATCCATCATTCCTAGTTGTATTCTTGACATGTTATCAGAGTAGGAACCGTTCCTACATGGGCCCACCGTTCCGCCTAGTGGTAGCGCCACGCCCTACACAGTAGCCAGCGCGCTGGCGCCCCTAGCTCTCACTGTCGCGACCCTTGCAGCCCGTGCGCTGCCCCTGCGACCGCGCTGCCCCTGCAGCCGTGCTCGCCCTTACGACCGTGCTGCCCCTTGCAGCCGTGCTCGCCCCTGCTACCGTGCTGCCCCTGCAGCCGCGCCTGCCCCTGTGGCCCGCGCGCTGCTCCTCCAGCCCGTACGCTGCCCCTGCAGCCCGTTCACGCTGCCCCTGCAGCCGCGCGTCGCCTCTGCAGCCAGCCCGCGCGTCGCCCCTGGAGCCCGCGCGCCGCCTGTGCAGCCCGTCCTCGCGGACCCTGCAGCCCGCGCGTCACCCCTGGAGCCCGCGCGCCGCCTCTGCAGCCCGTCCTCGCGGACCCTGCAGCCCGCGCGTCGCCCCTGGAGCCCGCGCGCCGCCTCTGCAGCCCGTCCTCGCGGACCCTGCAGCCCGCGCGTCGCCCCTGGAGCCCGCGCGCCGCCTCTGCAGCCCGTCCTCGCGGACCCTGCAGCCCGCGCGTCGCCCCTGGAGCCCGCGCGCCGCCTCTGCAGCCCGTCCTCGCGGACCCTGCAGCCCGCGCGTCGCCCCTGGAGCCCGCGCGCCGCCTCTGCAGCCCGTCCTCGCGGACCCTGCAGCCCGCGCGTCGCCCCTGGAGCCCGCGCGCCGCCTCTGCAGCCCGTCCTCGCGGACCCTGCAGCCCGCGCGTCGCCCCTGGAGCCCGCGCGCCGCCTCTGCAGCCCGTCCTCGCGGACCCTGCAGCCCGCGCGTCGCCCCTGGAGCCCGCGCGCCGCCTCTGCAGCCCGTCCTCGCGGACCCTGCAGCCCGCGCGTCGCCCCTGGAGCCCGCGCGCCGCCTCTGCAGCCCGTCCTCGCGGACCCTGCAGCCCGCGCGTCGCCCCTGGAGCCCGCGCGCCGCCTCTGCAGCCCGTCCTCGCGGACCCTGCAGCCCGCGCGTCGCCCCTGGAGCCCGCGCGCCGCCTCTGCAGCCCGTCCGCGCGGCCCCTGCAGCCCGTACGAGCTGCCTTTGCAGCCAGCGCGGCGCCCCTGCAGCCCGCGCGTCCTGCCCCTGCAACCTGCGCCAGCGCCCTGCCCTGCGCGCGCTGACGCCCTGCCCTGCGCCAGCGCCCTGCCCTGCGCCCGCGCCCTGCCCTGCGCCAGCGCCCTGCCCTGCGCCAGCGCCCTGCTATACCCTAAATATAATTAAATTGTTTATTAAAAAAAAAAAAAAAAAAGAGGACCCTAGGTGCTTCTGCCCTAGGAGCTACTGCCTACTACTGCCCTGCTGTGGCCGCGCGCCGCCCTGCTCTGGCCGCGCGCCGCCCTGCTGCTGTTACTACTGCTGCTGCTCCTACTCGTGCTACTGGGAGTGGAGGAGGTGCTGCTGGGAGTGCAGGAGGTGCTGCTGGCGCTGTAGGAGCTGGAGGTGCTGGACCTACTCCTGACCGTCACTGTCTGTCATGGCCACTTCCGCGGCAGTTGCTGCGGCCAGGGGTGGACAGCAGCGGGCACTGCTTCTCCCAGACAACCCCACCCCTCAGCAGCTTCGTGAGTGGGTTATTCAGCGAGGTCGTCCTGGTGGTGGAGGTTATCGTTTTGTTAGGACTGCTGCTCTTGGTGTTAGTGAGTCTGCTGCCGCTCCAGGTGCTAGTGAGTCTGCTGCAGCTCTAGGTGCCCGTGAGTCTATCGACGCTCTAGGTGCTAGTGCGTCTACTACCACAGGTCCTGCCTCAGCTGAGGTCTTGCACACTTTCACGCTTGACTCAGGCGCGTCACGTTGCTTCTTCCGTGATTGCACCACAGTCACACCACTCACAGCACCTGTCCCAGTCTCACTGGCTGACCCCTCTGGGGGCCCAGTGGTTGCGAGAGCCTCCACGGTCCTCCCTTGTCCAGCAGTCCCCTCTGGTTCTTTTTCAGGTCTCCACCTCCCCACGTTCTCGACGAACTTGGTGAGCAACGCTGCCATTCAGGATGTCTGGGTTGATACCTTTATTCCTGGAGGGCAGCGTGTGGCGATCTGTACGTGCTCCCGGACTGGCCGTCACCTGGCTACGTTCACTCGTCAGCCTGGGTCTAGTCTGTACACACTGACCACTGCGTCTGCACAGGTGGCTGAGTCAGGTCAGGTAGCTGCGTCGAGTCGAGCGTCTGCGTCAGGGCAGTTAGCTGCGTCTTGCTCGTGCAGAGTACTCACGCACGAGACTCAACGCTGGCACCACCGTCTTGGTCACCCCTCCCTGCAGCGTCTGCGCGGCATGCACTCCCGGCTCCTGGTCTCTGGCCACCCTGAGACCCTGCCCCCCCTCCCGCGCTCACTTGCGCCGCCGTGTCTTCCTTGCGTCGAGGGGCGGCAGCGCGCCGCTCCTCACTCCTCCGAGTTTCCTCCGACCACTGCTCCTCTGCAGACTCTCCACCTGGACGTGTGGGGCCCGGCCCCCGTCGGTGGGACGGACCAGGAGCGCTACTTCCTGCTGGTTGTTGACGACTACACACGCTACACCACAGTCTTCCCCTTGCGTCGCAAGGCGGACGTCAGCGGTGTTTTGATCCCTTGGATCCGTGCTACTCGTCTCCAGCTACATGAGCGCTTTCATCAGGACTTCCCAGTCCTGCGTCTGCACTCTGACAGGGGTGGTGAGTTCTCTTCTGGCGTCCTTGAGACGTTCTGCCAGGATGAGGGCATCGCCCAGTCGTTCACGCTTCCGGCCTCTCCGCAACGAAATGGGATCGCTGAGCGTCGCATTGGCCTGATCATGGAGGTTGCTCGTACCTCCATGATCCATGCGGCTGCTCCCCATTTCCTGTGGCCGTTTGCGGTCCGATACGCCGCGCATCAGCTCAACCTCTGGCCCCGTGTCTCTGCTCCAGAGACCTCGCCCACACTTCGTTGGACGGGACAGCCTGGTGATGTGTCGTCGTTTCGGGTCTGGGGCGCGCTCTCCCTTGTTCGCGATACCAAAGCGAGCAAGCTCTCTCCTCGCACTCTCCGCTGTGTCTTCCTGGGCTTCCCAACCGACGCTCCACCCTGGCAGTTCTACCACCCTGCCTCGCGTCGTGTTCTGTCCTCTCAGGACGTCACCTTCGACGAGTCGGTCTGTTACTACCGACTTCACCCGCACGCGTCCCACCCGGTCCCCCTTGCACCCCTCTTCCTGGTACCAGTCCCCCCCCCGGTAGACCCCCTCCCCCCACAGGGTCCTGCTCCCTCAGGTGTGTCCCAGGTAGACCCACCCCCCTTGGATGAGCCAGTTGAGATCTCTTCTGACTCCTCTGACTCACCTGAGGGGGGTGACGCCGTCGCCGACGACACGGCGACCACTCGCCACACTCCTCGCTTGGCGACCCCCCCCGGGTTTCCCGCCACGGCCGTCTTCGCCGCCTCCGCAGCCTGCTGCTGTGGACTCTGGAGCTGAGACTACTGGAGCTGGGGCTGGGGGTGGTGAGTCTGGGGGTGCCCGCTCTCCTCGTCTGGCTACCCCCCCCGGGTTCCCACCTCTGCCGTCTTCGCCGCCTCTGCAGCCTACTGCTGTGGACACTGGAGCAGAGACAGAGGGTGCTGAGACTGAGGGTGCTGGGACTGAGGGTACTGAGCCTGAGGGTGTTGGGACTGAGGGTGCTGGGACTGAGGGTGCTGAGACTGAGGGTGCTGAGACTGAGGGTGCTGGGACTGAGGGTGCTGAGCCTGAGGGTGCTGGGACTGAGGGTACTGAGACTTTGGGTGCTGACTCTGGGGGTGCTGAGACTTCGGGTGCTGACTCTGGGGGTGCTGCGAGTCCTTCTGGAGGTCCTGGTGCTGGAGGTACTGGAGCTGCTGCTGGTGCTGGAGGTGCTGGAGCTGGAGGTACTAGAGGTGCTTCTGGTGCTGGAGGTGCTAGAGCTACCACTACTAGAGGTACTGGAGCTGGACAGCCACCGCAGCCTGCTCTACTTGAGACGCTCTCGCCGCAGGCGATTCGTGCGTGGGTCGTTCTGCGAGGCAGTCCTGGTGGTGGAGGGTACGGTCCTGCTGGTGCTGGAGCTACTAGTCCAGGAGTTGCTGCTGGTGCTGGAGGTGCTGGAGGTATTGCTGGAGGTGCTGGAGGTACTACTGGAGGTACTAGAGGTGCTGCTGGTGCAAGAGGTACTGGAGCTGCTAGTGCTGGGGGTACTGGAGCTGCTGCCGATGCTGGAGGTACTGGAGCTGGTGGCACTGGAGGTGCTGGTGCTCCTGGTGCTGGAGCTGCGGGAGCTGCTGACCCTGGAGGTGCTGGAGCTACTGGTCCCGGAGGTGCTCGTACTGGAGGTGCTGGAGCTGCCGGAGCAGGTGGTACTGCTGGTGCTGGAGGTGCAGGAGGTGCTACTGGAGCTGCTGGCACAGGAGGTACTGGAGGTACTACTGGTGCTGGAGGCGCTGGAGCTGGAGCTGGAGGCACTGGAGGTGCTGGGGGTACTACTGGTGCTCGAGGTGCTGGCGCTGTCGGAGCTCGTGGTGCTGGAGGTGCTGGTGCTACTGGTGCTGGAGGTCTTGCTGGGGGGTACTGGAGGAGCTGCTCGTGCTGGAGGTACGGGAGCTACTGGTGCTCTTCGCCACCTTCTCAGTCTTCCGCCAGGTGCTACTGGCTTCCCTGTGGCAGGTACTACTCCGTTGCTGTGTCCGCCAGCGGACCAGTCACAGCCACCGCTGCTACCACACTCCCCACTGCCTGCTCCTGCTCCTTACACTGCGGTGTCAGAGTCCCTGACTGAGCGTCGAGAGCCTGAGACTCGTGCTTCCACCCCTGAGCGTCGAGAGCCTGAGTCTAGCTTTGACCTTGAGCCTGAGCCTAGAGCTGCTGTCCGTGCTCGTGTTCCTCATGTTCGTTGTCCGCGTGCTCCGGCTGTCCCCGGCACTCACGATATGACACTCCGTCCTTCCTCTGTTCCTCAGCGTGTTGTACTACCGTTACCTCATGCGTCCTCTCTGCCTGACGTTGCTGACCCTCCGTCTGACCTTGCTCGTGCGTCCAGTCCGACTGTTACTCGCCTTCTTGCTACGGTTGTGACGGACCCTACGTTCTCGTCTCCTGCTGCGTCTGCCCTAGTAGCTGAGCTTGTTGACTTTGCTGCTGTGTACCGCCTAGACTACCTTGCGAGTCTTGTCTCTGACCCTGTCCCTGCCTGTCCTCCGTCCGTCGGGGGTGAGACTGCTCTTGGCTGTACTGCCCTTGGCTGTGACGTTCTTGAGGACAGACAGGAGGAGCTGGAGTGCCTTGCTACCGCTTCACCCCATCACGCGACCATGCTGCTTGCCCCTGAGGGAGACCCGGATGCACTTGACATCCCCACCCCGCGCTCCTACAGGGAGGCGATTTCGGGTGAGTACTCCTCTCAGTGGCAGACAGCCATGGACGCAGAGATGGCTTCCTGGAAGTCCACAGGCACCTACGTCGACGAGGTTCCCCCACCTGGGGCGAACATCGTCAGTGGCATGTGGATTTTCAGGGTGAAGCGGCCGCCGGGTTCTCCGCCTGCCTTCAAGGCACGTTACGTTGCTCGAGGCTTCAGTCAGCGTGAGGGGGTCGACTTCTTTCAGACCTTCTCCCCCACCCCGAAGATGACCACTCTTCGGGTGTTGCTACACGTTGCAGCTCAGCGTGACTACGAGCTGCACTCCCTCGGCTTCTCGACAGCTTTCTTGCAGGGTAGCCTTCACGAGGCCATCTGGTTGCGCCGTCCACAGGGTTTCACTGGGTCGTTTATTGAGGGTACCCAGTGGAGCCTACGGCGACCAGTGTACGGCCTGCGTCAGGCGCCCCGTGAGTGGCACGACACACTGAGGACGACAATTGCGGCTCTTGGGTTTGCTCCTTTGACTGCTGACCCGTCGCTGTTTCTACGCACCGACACTACTCTGCCGCCGTTCTACATCCTCGTGTACGTCGACGACTTGGTTTTTGCTACTGCTGACACTGAGGCACTGGCCCTAGTGAAGGCAGAGCTGCAGGAGAGACACACCTGCACTGACCTGGGTGAGCTGCGGAGCTATCTTGGCTTGCAGATCACCCGGGACAGACCACGGCGCACCATCACCCTCACTCAGTCACACATGGTGCACCAGGTCCTTCAGCGCTTCCGCTTCACTTGGTCCTCGCCACAGCCCACTCCTCTGTCTACCGGCCACTCGCTCTCAGCTCCACCTTCGGACGAGTCCGTAGAGCCGAGTGGTCCGTACCCAGAGCTTGTGGGTTGCCTCATGTACCTGATGACGTGCACACGACCTGACCTCGCGTACCCTCTCAGCCTCCTGGCTCGCTACGTGGCACCTGGTCGACACCGAAAGGTGCACTTTGATGCTGCGAAGAGGGTACTGCGTTACTTGTGCAGCACATCGGGCATGGGGCTCGTGCTTGGAGGACGGGGTTCGGTGGTCCTCACAGGACACTCTGACGCTTCTTGGGCCGACGACCAGACGACTCAGCGTTCGTCACAGGGTTACACCTTCAGTCTTGGCGCTGGTTCTGTCTCGTGGAGGTCCACTCGTTCTTCTGCTGTGCTTGGTTCCAGCTGTGAGGCCGAGATCTACGCTGGGGCCATGGCTGCACAGGAGCTACGCTGGCTGACCTACCTGCTGACCAACTTGGGGGAGCGGCCTCGTTCTCCTCCAGTTCTGTACGTCGACAACAAGGCAATGCTTTCCTTGTGTCGCGAGCAGAGACTGGAGCACAGAACGAAGCACATTGCTCTTCGCTACTTCCTTGCGCGTGAGCTGCAGCAGCGTGGTCAGCTGCGCCTTGCTTACGTGGCCTCTCGGGCCAACACTGCTGATGTCTTCACCAAGGTCCTTGGGGCTGGTGATCATCACCGTTTCTGCACTGCTCTTGGGCTTGTGCCCACTCTGCCTCACCTGTTGGTTGCTTGACTTGCTCTTGTTGTACACTGCTATATATCTTTATGCCTGCATGTTTTCTCTTGCTAGGTTGTGATCAGTGTACTGCCTTGCTATTATATACCTCTGCATGTGAACTGGCCTTGTGGCCACTTGCTTGTGCTCAGAATGCGTGGTGACTTTGTGATCCACCCTGAGCTGTGTTCTCTTCTGCAGACTGGTCTTGTGACCGCTTGTTGTGTTTGCTGTCCCCTACTTTGCCTATGGGGGTGTGTCAGATTACAGTTGTATCTCTAGGCTACAGTAGGGTCACTCCTTAGTGAGTACAACACTTTAGGGTTAGGTTTCCCCTACTTGTACTCATCTCTTGCCTAGTCCAATCCATCATTCCTAGTTGTATTCTTGACATTATAATCATCTTGTTCTCTTTCAACTTTATTAAACAAGGTCACTACAAGACTTCATTGTCTTCCTATAACTTAGCAGTCTTATCCTATCCACTACGATTCCCGGATTATATCAACATAATATGAGAGCTATAGCGGAATATAAGACCTGCCAAGTTCCTGTTCTTCTTAGAACAAATTCCTTATAAACTTATTCATTATACCTATTACAAGTCTGCATCACTATGGCTCCTGGAGGAAAAGCCACTGCAGACTCTCCGGGCCCACCACCACCAGCAACGACTACTGCGCCATCAGAGGTGACTTCCGTCAGCGCCGCTCTCGTTGAGCAGCTTGTCTCTCGCATCAATGCTCGTGAGAGCCATCAAGCCATGAGCATCGACGGCTCAAGCTACGCAAGAGGAGTTGCTGAAATGCCTCTCCCGGGAGAAGACCGCGGCGTCAACTCCGAAAGATCCTTTACATTTGACAACCGTCAAGGATGAGCTCCTGCGCAAGACAGTCAACAACGCGCACAAACGGAGGCAATTGCAACCATGCAAACAAAGTTTGTTTTGACTTCAAAACTGAAAGCTTCAACTCAATTCGACGGCAAGGATTTCTACACGTGGAGCTTCGAGTTTGAGCTCCTCGCAACAACGGCGCAGATCTGGATGTACTACGACGGGAGCTTATCTTTCCCGTCGGAAGGAACCATCCAGGAGAAGAATCAGTACTACCACGAGTCCCTTCTCGCGTACACCGCTCTTCTTCGAAACCTCTCCCCCGTCGAGCAGCTTGGCATCCGCTCCTACAAATCAGAGTGGGCACCCGCGCAAGTGTCTTAGGAGCATCTGCGCAATTCATACATGGCAACAGATCCGGTTACCATGAGTCGCCTGCTCAATCAACTGACATCAGTTAAAATGCATCAAGGGGAGAAAGCGGGACCGTATATTAATCGGTGCCGCAATCTACGCGGCCACATCAAGAAGTGTGGCGGAACCATCCCTGACGACATGTTCGTCTCGATGGTTCTCTCTGCACTTGGACCCGATTGGCGTCAGTGTCAGTCGTTGCTCCGCGCTCGAGCAACCATCTCCGAGTCCACCCTTTGCGCCACACTCCTCTCCGAGCAAAAGGAGATCGACCTGTACAATGACAAGAACGGCAAGCGGGAAAAGTTAGTGTTCTTCGCTGGAGCAACTGAAGGGGAGCAGCACGGAAAGAAAGGGGTCTTCTGCAGGTACTACAAGAAACCGGGTCACACCATAGACTGGTGCTATAAACGAAAGGCTGCTGACGAGAGGCGCAACCATGTCGCCACCCTCCGTTGCGAGCACCTCACAAACTCCTGCACGCATTTCATCCAAGGACAAGGGAAAAGGGTCAGTTTTGAGTTGCATGGTGCGTCGCAGAGGCTTTCGCTACTACGACGACATTAAATTTCCGCCTGATGCGCCAAATGTTCCAGTCACACCAAGCGTCAACAACGACCCCACACTCTGTTCTTGGATCGACAGACCGATCAAAATCCCACCTGATTTCGAGCTGCCTCCGAGCACTCCGGAGTCTCCTCCCAGCTTTCCCGCAGGAGACTACAGCGACCTCCCGCCGTGCTCCGTCGACCTTGACCGCATCATCACTCCTAAGATTGCCGGCATCGCACATCAGAGCCGCGACAACTTCAACAATTGGTATCTTGACAGCTGCTGTGGGCAACACATGGTGGGATCACCAACCTTCATCAGTAACTCAAGGCGCATGCGGCGACCGTGCGAAATCACCGTCGCAAACAACAATCGACTTAAAGTATACGACATTGGAGAAATCTACCTTGAAGCTGTGGACACCCGCTTCACCATTCACATCGGAGACGTCCTGGTCGTCCCCGATCAGTTCAACTTACTTTCTGCAGCACAACTCATGAAGTGTGGCGTCGACATTCGAAGCAACTGCAAGGAGAAAAGTTTCAAAGTGTTTTACAAAAACACCTACATCGGGAAGGCAGTTGATGACGCCAAATTCTTCATTTCAAACCTCACACCACAGGGTACCACTGGCGACTTCGAACGGACTCTCCTACTGAAGACGACGCCCACGGAGACTCCGACTTGGTCACACCCCACGGAGATGGTTCTCGAGAGCCCCGCCTCAGACGGAATTCTTCGCCTGCGTGCCGTCCCAACTGCTTCGACCTCTACTCCCGGAGATACCGGACCTGCAACAATGGAACAGGAAGAAGATAGCGGGAAGTCAACAACTACAGGACAAACTGACACCGGAGGATGGGGAGCTAGTGTAGAAGCCGACACTAGATGGGGAGTAACAAAACCGGTCTCACCCAGCTGGGCCAATCCCAGTGCTACCGTCGGCGCTTGGGGAATCGTCCAAACACCAGAAGAAGGAGCTGCCACCGGAGGTGGTTGGGAAACCTCAACTTCCAAAAGCGGCTGGGGACCCCCAAGCCCTCCTTATCCCGAGGCTCCAGCACTTCCCCCTGCAGCTGTGGCGGAAATCGACCCGTACTGGGCAACGCGCGGCACAAGCTGGGGCGGACCTCCTCTTCCAGACCAGTATGCTCCTGACACACCAGAGGAAACGCAAGAGGGGTCAGAAGAGATGACTTACAAGTTCGGAGAAGCAATAGAACTACCCGAGCCTACCAAGGAAGCGCCACCGCCGGTACAAGGACCTCAGCTGATTCCGGTCGCCGGCGACGAATACCTCTATCATCGTGTTCCGATGGACTTCCAGCTTCCGCATGGCCCGAGGCGGCACGAATCCCGCAACCACTCGTCACCGGCGACCCAATTCACACCGCCGATACGGACGACATCGCCGGAATTCCCGACGCCGTCCTGGAACGAGTCTCCGCCCGAGCCTTCGCAGCAAATGTGAGCGTCGCCACCGACAAAGGACCTGAAACGGAGCAGCGAGAAGAAGCAGAGAGAAACAAATATTATCAGAAGACCGCCGGTTACCGCGCAGAACCAGAAATTTGGCACCAACGACCCGGACACCCCTCACACGTCACACTAAAAAACTGTTGACGGGAATAGGTTGTTGGCCCCGCCCTCGCTTGGGCGAAGCTGACTTCCTGGTCAGACTCGCGGGTGGTGCGGCCGACCGTTCTGCAGGGCTCGACGTGTGCTGGTCGACGGGGCTGTCGACTTGCAGGCGACCGCTGCAATGCCGCCGTCAATGGGAGCCGGCGGTCTAGTTCTAGTATGACGAGCTGAACTGTAGCCTGGTCCCGAACTGCTCCCAAAGGTTCTTCCAAAAGTTGCTGGTAAACTTCTTGTCGCGATCGCTGATTATCGCGGCTGGTATCCCGTGCACTCGAATGACGGTTGCGATGAATAGGCGAGCGGTTTCTTCGGCTGAGATTGATTTCCTGCACACAGCGAAGTGAGCCATTTTTTGTCAGTCTGTCAACGACGACCATAACCGCGTCGTTACCCCCAGGGTTCGAAGGTAACCCCGTGACGAAATCCATGGTAACCTGATGCCAGACGCGCTCGGGCGGTGGAATCGGCTGCAACTGACCCGCCTTTCTTTTTCACGAGCTTTTCATCACCTGACACGTAGGACACGAGCGGTGTTGTACGTCGGTCAACAGCTCCGGCCAGTAGTAATACCGTGTCAGAATGTTATATTTCTCTAGTCTGCAGTGGGGTACTCTATAGTGAGTACATCCCTGTTAGGGTTTGCTATATGTATCCCATTGTTTGCTAGTGAAACCTCTCTTCTCTGTTCTCATTTCTCCTTCGTAAAACCTAAACCCTAGCCATGGCTACTAAGCTCTAGCTAGGATTCTGACATGCTATCAGAGCGACTACGCTCCTGGCCTGTGGGCCCACTTGCTTCCGCTACTGTACTATCTGTCGCGCGCCCCGTGGCGCGCGACGTTTTTTCTTCCCGCCACGCACTCCGAGCGCGTGGCGGTTTTCTGCCCGCCACGCGCTCGGGGCGCGTGGCGGTTTCCTGCCCGCCCCGTCGTCCGTCGCGGCGCCCCCATGGACCCGCGCGCGCCCTCCCTCCCCCCCCCCCCCCCCCCCCCCCCCCCCCCCCGTCGCCCGTCACGGCGCTCCGGGAGCCCGCGCGTCGCCCTGTCCGTCGCCCGTCGCGGCGACCTGGGGGCCCGCGCGTCGCCCCCTCCCGTCGCCCGTCTCGGCGCCCCGGGGGCCCGCGCGCCGCCCTGCCCGTCGCCCGTCGCCCGTCGCGGCGCCCTGGGGGCCCGCGCGTCGCCCCCTCCCGTCGCCCGTCGCGGCGCCCCGGGGGCCCGCGCGCCGCCCCCCCTCCCGTCGCCCGTCGCGGCGCCCCGGGGGGGGGGGGGCGCGCTGCCCTGCCCGTCGCCCGTCGCGGCGCCCTGGGGGCCCGCACGTCGCCCCCTCCCGTCGCTCGTCGAGGCGCCCTGGGGGCCCGCGCGCCGCTCCGCTTCCGCTCACATGCCGCCCCAGCTGCTGCCCGCGTTTCTGCCCTGTGCCGCCTGCGTTTGGGGTATGGGGGTGGCGGGTGTGTGAGTCGTCCCCTACTCCTCCTCCTCCTCCGTCTCCCACTGCTGCAGCTGTCGCTGAGGGGGGTGGATGTGTGGGAGCCGAGGGAGTGGCGCTTGCGGAGATAACTAATGCAACGGGAGCTAGACTGCGGGCTAGGCACGGATGCTCGTGTGATCTCTGCGTTCGTTCGTTCCTTAGTCGTTTCCAAGTGCTAACACTACTTGCTAGTTCACGGGGAAAATTGGCAAGAGTTTCACTAGGAAAACATGACAACAAAAGTTCAGAATGATTGCATCAACATTGGCAACACAGATTACATCAGACCTAGCAAGGCTGCTGGTCGACTGCCAGCACAGCACGGTCGACCGCGTGCCAGCACGACTTGGTCGACCGCGCTCCAGCAGAGCAGAGTCGCGGCTTGCCAACGTTGCAAGTCCGCGGTGTGCCAACGCTGCAGTAAGTCGGCTGCACAGCGTTGCACCCGCTTGACAATGGTGCACCAGCTTCGCAGGTGCGTGCAGCTGGTTGGCGCCCAACTCCCCGTCATATGCCCAGCGCAGACACTCCACCCGTGACGGCGCCCACCAGCCACGTCGACCTCGGGATACCACCCCCGAGGTCGTTCTCGCAGACAACACCCTCGGCGACTTTCGCGCACATCGCCCGAGTATCCTGGTCGACCGGGTATCCCGCGGCCCCCGTGGCCCCCGATCGTCCATCCGCGGCCACCCCGGTCCCCGCGGTCCCGAGGTTGCCCCACGGCCTCCCGCGGCCCCGTGGTCTCCCGCGGCCTCCCGCGACCTTCCCGCGGCCCCGCGGTTCTCCCGCGGTCCCGCGGTCCCGCGGCCCTTCCGCGGTCCCACGGTTCTCCCGCGGTTCTTCCGCGGCCCCGCGGTTCTCCCGCGGTCCCGCGGTCCCGCGGCCCTCCCGCGGTCCCGCGTCTCCCGCGGTTCTCCCGCGGTCCCGCGTCTCCCGCGGTTCTCCCACGGTCCCGCGGTTCTCCCGCGGTTCCGCGGTTCTCCCGCGGTTTCGCGGCCCCCGCGGTCCTCCCACGGTTTCGCGTCCCCCGCGGTCCTCCCGCGGTTTCGCGGCCCCCGCGGTCCTCCCGCGGTTTCGCGGCCCCCGCGGTCCTCCCGCGGTTTCGCGGCCCCCGCGGCCGGCTCCGCCCAAGCGAGGACGGGGCCAACCACTACTCGCGTTGACACTCCCCTGCCGCGTTCACGCTTGGGCCCCCCCCCGGCCCACACGGCAGTATTGCTCGGAGAATAGCCCGTCGGCGTGCACACAACGCACAGCACGCCGGTCACCGCACCAGCCATGCAAAAGGGCATGGCACCTACTGCTGCACGTCGTTGTCACCGTCGCCCACATCGGCCAGGCGCACTTGGCCGATTGCAACGGAGCACCGGTTGAAGGCCGGGTAGTGCAGCGCCTTCGTCAGGAAGTCGGCCAGCTGCTCAGCGGTCGGAATGTACTTCAGCGAAAACTTCCCGCGCTTCACCATGTGCTGCAGCCAGGCCTGTCGCCGCTCCATGTGCTTGAGGTTGCCCGTCAACCCCATGCCCTCGGCGACCGTGATGGCCGACTTGTTGTCCACCCTGAGGACAGTCGGCTTTCCGGCGTCCAGCCGCTGGAACTCCGCGAGGAGGAAGCGAAGGCGACGTCCCTCCTTGCCGGCTTCGACGGCCACCACGTACTCCGACTCGGTCGACGACAGCGTCGCGCACTTGATGCGCTGGCTCGACAAGGAGACCGCGGCCCCTCCGTAGACGAACACGTAGCCGCCCGTGCTCATCCGGTTCTGCTTGTCGCCGGTGTCGTCGGCGTCCACGTAGCCGACCAACTCCAGTGACTCCGGACCACCGCCGAACTCCAGGGCGGTGTCTCGCGTGTTGGTGAGGTAGGCGAGGCAGCGGTCGACTTCGCGCCAGTGCTGGTCGCTCCTCACCGTGAGGCCGCTCCCCAGCTTGCTGCACGCGAATGCGATGTCCGGCCTCGTCGTCGTCGCCGCGAACTGCAGCGAGCCGACCTTCTACCGGTACTCCTCCTCCTTGCGCTCCTGCGCCTCCTCGTCGTCGAATGTCTGCTCCGCGTAGGCGGCGACGGAGACCGGCGTCTTCGGAGTGCGCCCGGTCTGCTCCTCGTCGATGAAGCGCCTGGGCAGCTTGTCGGCGTAGCCCTGCTGGTGCAGCCACAGCTTCCGCGCCGGCCTGTCGCGCACGATCTCCAGGCCGAGATACTTCTGCACCGGTGAAATCTCGCGCAGCTCGAAGGCGGCCTCCAGCAGCTCCTTCAGCTCCTTCAGCATCGAGGTGCTGCTGCTCGCGGCGAGAAGGTCATCGACGTAGACCAGCACCCAGCAGGTCACCTTGTCATCGCCGACCTTGAAGTACAGAGCCTCGTCGACTTGGCTCTTCTTCCATCCGGCGCCAACCAACACGTCGTTGAGAGCCGTGTACCTCAGCAGCGGCGACTGCTTTAGCCCATAGAGACTCTTCAGCAGCTTGCACACCCGGCCGGTCCCATCGTTGAAGTAGTCCGGCTGGTACATGTACAGCACGCAGTCGAGCTTGCTCTGCAAAAAGGCGTTCTTCATGTCCAGCTGCATCAGGTTGAAGTCGAGGACGGCGACGATGCTGAGGAAAATCCTCAGCGTGACGTAGCTGCTCACCGGCGCGTACGTCTCGTCGTAGTCGGCGCCATACGCCTGCGTGAAGCCTTTCACGACCAGCCTCGCCTTTTCGCGCTCGACAGTGTCGTCGATGCGGTACTTCGTTGTCAGCACCCACCGGTTCTTCATTATGTTCACCCCCGGCAGGCGTTCGACCAGCTCCCAAGTGCCCATGTTGATGAGGCTACGAATCTCCTCCTCCATGGCGGACTTCACCGCCGGGCCCTTCCAGCTCGCCAACGCCTCCTTCACCGTCATGGTCGAGATGTCCCAACGGTGCTCTGGATCGGCGTGCATGTCGGGGTCGAGCTCCGAAAACTCCTCATCGTCCTCGGCGTCATCGTACGCCAGGTCGTCGTCGTCTACGTCGTACACCGTGGTGAAGGCAGCGGGGACGAAGAAGTCGGGTGGCCTCCGAATTCGGCCCGACTTTCGAGGTCCGGGCTGCACCTCCACCACGTCGCTCGATGTGCCTTCATCGAACTGCTCCCCTGTCGTCCGCTCCTCTGAAGCGAGCTCCGCGTTCGACGGCTCCCCTGTCGACGGCTTCTCTGAAACGCGCTTCCCGTTCGAAAGCTCCCCTGCCAACTGCTCCGCGGTCTCCTCCGCGGTTTCTTCCGCGGGCTCCTTCGCGGTTTTCTTCGCGATTTCCTCCGCGGTTTTCTCCGCGGTTTCCTCCGCGTTTTCCTCCGCGGGCTCCTTCGCGGTGGCCTTCGCGGTCTCCTCCGCGGTCCTCTTCTCCGCGACTGGCTGAGCGTCACGTCGGCCACTGGCGATGCGCTTGGCCGGCGCCACAGGCGACGCCCCACGACTCCCCTCATCGCCGGAGGCCGACACCGGAGGCAGGCCACGCAGTTCGACGGGAAGGGAATGGGAAGAAGGGGCAGGAGATGGCGAGGCAGGGGCGACCGCGACATCCTCATCAGCCTGCTCACCGACCTCGGCGAGCAGAGGAAGCGTCGCCGTCGAGGTGTCCGTCGGCGGGTTGGCCCGCGTCCGCCCCGACGCGGGCCCGAATTCCGACTTCCACACCTCCAGCGACAGAGTTTCGTAGAACACCACGTCCGACGTGGTGACCACCCGGTTGTCGGCGATGTCAAGGAGCTCCCAGCCTTTGCTCTCCTCCGACACGCCGAGGTGAAGGCCCCACCGGGCCTTCGGCTTCAGCTTCCCACCGCGCTGCTGCTCAGGGACGAGAAATTGTGCCATGCAGCCCCACACCCGCGCCAGTGTCAGGTCGGGCTTCTGCCCGGTGAGAAGCTGGTACGGCGTCGTCCCCGCGGGCAGCGTCGACCGCTCCAGGCAGTTGCGAACCCAGACGGCCTGCCGCAGAGCGAGATGCCACCAGTGGTGCTGCACGCCCATGTGCAGCAGCATCGTCCGCACCGACTCCACCACCGTCCTCATCTCCCGCTCCGCCATGCCATTCTGCTGCGGGGTGTAAGGGCAGGTTAAGTCGTGAACGATTCCCTTGCTGTCCACGAAGGCGGTGAAGTCCTTTCCGAGGAACTCCCCTCCGCGGTTAGAACGCAGTTGCAGCACCGAATGCTTCGCCTGCCGCTCCACCAGCACCAGCCACTTCTGGAACTCCAGCAGCACGTCCGACTTCTTGGCGACCGGCCTCACCCACACATAGCGGGTCTTGCGGTCCTTCAGCAGCAAGAAGTATAGGCTGCCATCCTTGGCAGCCACGCGAAATGGCCCGCACAAATCGATGTGCACGACGGCCAGGACGTCGTCGGCTTCGGAGCCGTGGTTGGGGAAGGTGTGCCGCGCCAGCTTCCCGCCGACGCACGAAACACACGGTGAGTCGGCGCCAGACACCGACTTGAGGTCCAGCCCAGTGGCGACCTCGTGCTTCGCTGAGCTCCGGATGGTGTCCATGCCAACATGCGCCAGCCTCGCGTGCAGCCTGTCCGGGGTTGCCTTCGTCGCCGAGACGATCGCCCGCAGAGCTACCTCCTCTTTCGCGGGTGTCGTTGACTTCACCGCGCATGGGCGCAGGTCAGTGCAGAGGACCCGGCCTGTGTACGTCGCTCGACCGAGCACGTCCCCCGCCGCGGAGACGAGCAACATCCGATTGCCGTCGTCCTTCAGCGTCACCCCGCCCTCCTTCAGCTGGCCAGCCGAGAGCAGATTCGCCTGCACGCCCGGGACGTAGAGAACGTCGGAGATGAGCACTCGCTTCCCGGCCTCCCCTTGCAGCGCAACCGTGCCACGGCCGCGAACGTCCTGCAGCGCCCCATTGAAGCCACGCACGTGTTTCACGTCGCCGCTCGGCCCCAAATCGACGAAGGCCGCCTTCGTCCCCATCAGGTGGTGCGAGCAGCCGCTGTCGAGCAGGACCACCGCGGGGTTCGCCTGCACAGCTGCCGCCACCGCCTGGAAATCCTCGCCAGCTTCTGGCGCCAGCGAGACAGTCGGCTCCACGATACCGACCAGCGAGCACGACGCCTCCTTACCGTCTCGCCCTTTGCCACCCGCGGAAGTGTCGGCGTCCTTCGCCGAGGTCGATTTCGTCGACTGCTTTTCTTTTCGCGGTTGGTTTCCTCGACGTGGACGACGGCTGCCAGAACTTCCGCGGCCTCCCTTCGCGTCGTCATCGTCGGAATCGCTGCGGTCGGGGCACTCGAAGGAGAGGTGATCGGGATCGCCGCACAGCCAGCATTCCCGACGTCGACCTCCTCCTCCACGACCGCCATCCTTGGCAGACTTCTGCTTGTCAGCGTCCTTCGCCGGCTTCCCGCCACCACGGTGACTGCCACCAGACTGCCCGCGCTGTCCCGGGCGACCACCTTGCTTCGCGGGGGCCGCGAAATGGACTTGCGCGAGGAGCTCTTAGGACCGCTCAGCCTCCTGCATCGCCTCGTCCTGCAGGATATACGAGGTCAATGTGTCCTCGTTGAGCGTCGCCCGCGTGCTCGGCGCCATCGACAGCCGCTTCAGCAGGTTATAGCTGCTCGGGAGTCCCTGCATGACGTGTGTGACGTACGACGACGTTGAGTACTCCGCGCCAGCCATCCGAATGGTGGCGAGAATTCGCCGGGCTCGGTTGCAGTAGTCAGTCGCGGTCTCCTCGTTGCCCATACGCAGGTGCGTCAACTGTCCCTCAAGCTGGGAGATGAACAAGTCATCGGTGACCTGGTAAGTTGACTCGATGAAATGCCACGCCCGGTGGCCAGCATCGAGGTATTCCCTGCACGACTTCAGGGCGATCTGTACGCCCGGCGAGCAGCACCGCGAAATGACCGTAAAGGTCAGCAACTGCACGGCGCGAAACTCTGCTCGCAGGTCGGGGTGGTGCTCTTCTGGCGTCGCCACGGTCCCGCGGGCGAAGCCCATCAGCCCGGCCATCTCCAGCTGGGGCTCGATGGCTTCCTTCCACGTGAGGATGTCGGGACGACCGACCAGCAGAGGGGTGACCGAGATCCTGTCCGGCGTAAACTTGAAGTAGCCGTAGCTCGGCGCAATTCCTCCCGCGGTCACGTGTGCCGCCGACATCGGCGCCAACTCACTTCGTCTGCCTCCGACGTAGCCCCGCGAGGCCCCTGCAGCCGCGAACGACTGCATTCCTCGCGCCTGAACGCCGCCGACTTCATCGGCGTGAATCACACCTCGCTGCCTCGACGTGCCTCCCGCGCTGCTGCCGACTTGGCCACCACCCGCGTTGACGTCCGCGTCGACGCCACCCGCGTTGTTCACCGGTCGAGGAGACGCAGGCCGAGAGGGAGGGTGCTCCGTCGCCCACAGGGAGCGGATGCCAGCCTCGACGACCGTCCAGGGGATGTCGCCATACTCGTTGGCCTCGTGCTTTCTCCTCGCGTTCTCCAGCCGTGCCTCCAGGGTGTCCACCACCCCTGCGTCACCTACGGCCCCTACCATAGTGACTACCGCACAGCTGCCGGTCTAACACGATAGGGCAAAGTCGACTAAACCGAAGGTTTCTTCGCGGTGTCGTCCACGCTCACCGCACCATGCGGAGATAACTAATGCAACGGGAGCTAGACTGCGGGCTAGGCGCGGATGCTCGTGTGATCTCTGCGTTCGTTCGTTCCTTAGTCGTTTCCAAGTGCTAACACTACTTGCTAGTTCACGGGGAAAATTGGCAAGAGTTTCACTAGGAAAACATGACAACAAAAGTTCAGAATGATTGCATCAACATTGGCAACACAGACTACATCAGACCTAGCAAGGCTGCTGGTCGACTGCCAGCACAGCACGGTCGACCGCGTGCCACCACGACTTGGTCGACCGCGCTCCAGCAGAGCAGAGTCGCGGCTTGCCAACGTTGCAAGTCCGCGGTGTGCCAACGCTGCAGTAAGTCGGCTGCACAGCGTTGCACCCGCTTGACAATGGTGCACCAGCTTCGCAGGTGCGTGCAGCTGGTTGGCGCCCAACTCCCCGCCATATGCCCAGCGCAGACACTCCACCCGTGACGGCGCCCACCAGCCACGTCGACCTCGGGATACCACCCCCGAGGTCGTTCTCGCAGACAACACCCCCGGCGACTTTCGCGCACATCGCCCGGGTATCCTGGTCGACCGGGTATCCCGCGGCCCCCGTGGCCCCCGGTCGTCCATCCGCGGCCACCCCGGTCCCCGCGGTCCCGAGGTTGCCCCATGGCCTCCCGCGGCCCCGTGGTCTCCCGCGGCCTCCCGCGACCTTCCCGCGGCCCCGCGGTTCTCCCGCGGTCCCACGGTCCCGCGGCCCTTCTGCGGTCCCACGGTTCTCCCGCGGTTCTTCCGCGGCCCCGCGGGCCCTCCCGCGGTCCCGCGTCTCCCGCGGTTCTCCCGCGGTCCCGCGTCTCCCGCGGTTCTCCCACGGTCCCGCGGTTCTCCCGCGGTTCCGCGGTCCTCCCGCGGTTTCGCGGCCCCCGCGGTCGGCTCCGCCCAAGCGAGGACGGGGCCAACCACTACTCGCGTTGACAGCGCTAAGGGGGTGACACGGGAGTGGAGCTAGGGGTGCAGCAGGGGGTGTGTGAAAGGGGGGTGGCACAGTTGGGGGAGGTTGGGCGGAGGTAGCCGTCGTGTCGCCAGCAGCGCCAGTAGTCCGGAGGCTACAATCTCCGGTAGCCCAGCGAGCCTGCTGCGCCAGTTGCCTGTGGGTCCGTTGCTCCTGCCGCTCGGAGTTAGCCGCAGAGCCAGTTACTCCTGTAGTCCGGGGCCCTTGCTCCGGTAGCCACCGTGCGCGCCGCTCCTGTTGCCAGTGTGTCTGCGGCTTCACCCGTCGCCTCCTATCTCCACTCCTCTCACAGTCCCGCCTCCTCCTCCTCACTTGCCCTTTGTGAATGCCTCTAGCTTTGCTTGTACTTGTGAACCTGCTCTATGACTGCTTGCTGTGCTGATTATACACCACTTTGACTATGGGGGTGTGTCAGAATGTTATATTTCTCTAGTCTGCAGTGGGGTACTCTATAGTGAGTACAGCCCTGTTAGGGTTTGCTATATGTATCCCATTGTTTGCTAGTGAAACATCTCTTCTCTGTTCTCATTTCTCCTTCGTAAAACCTAAACCCTAGCCATGGCTACTAAGCTCTAGCTAGGATTCTGACATACCGCTGCAGTTGCTGTCGCGTTTTTTCTACCCTGAAGTGACCCGAGGTAATTCCGTCGTGTGACTCCTGCAGTAGCAGTTCCCTCAGTAGTGAATACGCGGGTACCCAAATGCAGTTGGTGCCTGTTTTTACGTAATAGACTCCATTTGCTTCTGCCAGTTGCTGTGAACTTCCGGTCGTGAAGAATGGGTCGGTACTGTATCCGTGGGTGAATAGGCTTGTTAACAGTGGATTGGTTTGGGCGAGTAGGATGGCGTGAAGTTGGGCAGTGGGGCGGGTGAGTGCGTCAGCGATATTCGACGCTCCCTTTTCATACGTGACGGTGTAGTGGAAGTTGGACTCCAGATAGTCCAACCAGCGGATCTGTCGCGGGTTGAGATTCGGTTGGGCGCGAAGTAACTGTAGTGCACGATGGTCTGTCCGTACTGTCACGTCGGCTCTTGTCAGGTAGCACCGCCACACTTTGAACGCGTGCACGATCGCCAACATCTCGCGGTCGTGTATCGGGTAGTTGCGCTCGGGCGGGTGAAGCTTGCGGGACTCGTACGCCGAAGTCCTGCAACAGCACTGCTCCCACAGCGATGTCACTTGCGTCGGTGACGAGCTCGAACGGACGGTGAGGATCTGCGATGTGAAGCACGGGCGGCGAGCACAAAATATTTTTGAGGGCCGAGAAGGCAGCTTGCTCTTTCTCCCCCCACGTGTACTCATCCCCCTTCCTCAGCAGGTCGGTCAACGGGGCAGTCAACTTCGCCATGTCGGGGACGAACCGTCGCACGTAGTTGACGAACCCCAGAAAACTCTGCAACTCGATCAAGTTGGTCGGCGCGTGCCATACTTGAATCGTCACAATTTTTTTCGGGTCTACTTCCACTTCGTTGGCTGAAATTACGTGCCCCAAAAACTCCAGTCTGTCCTATAGAAACTCACACTTAGAGGCTTTGGTCAGTAGGCGGTTCTCACTCAGTATTTTAAAAACTGCTTCAATGTCCTGTAGATGCTGTGCTCTGTCTGGGCTGTAGATCAGTATGTCGTCTAAGTACACGATGACGCACGTATCTAAGAGCGGGCGGAAGGCTTCGTTCATCGTCATTTGGAAGGTTGCGGGGGCGTTGGTCAGTCCGAAGGGCATTACCGTGTATTCGAACGATCTGTAGCGTGTTCGGAAAGCTGTTTTCGGGCAGTCGGGTGGGTTGACGCAGATTTGGTGGTAACTTCCTCGAAGAAGACCCGGGCTGTGCGCAGCTGGTCGATCAGTTCGTCGGCTCGCAGGATGGGGTAACGGGACTTGATGGTAAGTCTGTTCAGTGCGCGGTAATCTATGCACATGCGGAATCCCCCATCTCTTTTCGGTGTGGCGAAGGGTGACGAACTCGGGCGAATGAACTTTTTCTCGAGCAGGTAATACAGCTGCTTCCGAAGTTCGTCCAGTTCAGGTTGGGTCAGTCGGAACTGTCGCTGTACTGTCGGCTGTGCCCCCGGTTCTAGTTCTATCCTATGGTCGTGCGGTCGCTGAGGTGGCAGTCCTGTCAGAAGAATGAACGAGAATGTGTGAAGTAACAGCATGCACCCACTACAGCCTACACAACATGATAGTTTGACACACCCCCATAGGCAAAGTGGGGGACAACAAGGGGTCACAAGACCAGTCAAGAAAAGCAAAGCAAGCTCAGGGTGGATCACGAAGTCACCACACACTCTGAGCACAAGAAAATGGCCACAAGGCCAGTTCACATGCAGAGTTATATAATGGAGAGCAAGCAGTACAGTGATCACAACCTAGCAAGTGCAAGCATGCAGGTATACGTATATAGATCACAGTACAAGCAAAGTCAAGAAGTGAGACAGTACAGAAACGCTGATGATCACAGGGCTGAAGTGCCTTGGTGAATATATCAGCAGTGTTGGCCCGAGAGGCCATGTAAGCAAGACGAAGCTGACCACGCTGCTGCAACTCTCGTGCAAGGACGTAACGCAGAGCGATGTACTTCGTCTTGTGCTCCAGCCTGTGCTCCTGACACAAGGCAATCATGGCCTTGTTGTCGATGTACAGAACTGGAGGGGAACGAGGCGGCTCTCCCAAGTCGGTCAGCAGGTAGGTAAGCCAGCGTAACTCCTGTGCAGCCATGGCCCCTGCGTAGATCTCGGCCTCACAACTGGAACTGAGAACAGAAGACGAGCGGGTAGACCGCCAAGAAATAGAGCCGGAGCCAAGGCTGAAAGTGTAACCCTGTGACAACTGCTGCGTAGCCAAGTCGTCAACCCAAGAAGCGTCAGCGTGTCCAGTGAGGACAACTCGACCCCGTCCTCCAAGCACGAGCCCCATGCCCGACGTACTGCACAAGTAGCGCAACACCCTCTTAGCGGCCTCCCAGTGCTCTGGTCGGTGTCTCTCGGGCGCAACGTAGCGTGCCAGGATGCTAAGAGGGTAGGCAAGATCAGGTCGAGTGCAGGTCATCAAGTACATGACGCAGCCCACAAGCCCTGGATACGGGCCACTCGGCTCTACGGACTCGTCCGAAGGTGGAGCTGAGAGCGAGTGACCGGTAGGCAGAGGAGTGGACTGTGGCGAGGAGTACGTGCTGCGGAAGCGCGGAAGGACCTGCTGCACCATGTGTGACTGAGTCAAGGTAAAGGTGTGCCATGCTCTGTCCCGGGTGATCTGCAAGCCAAGATAGCTGCGCAGCTCACCCAGGTCTGTGCACGTGTGTCTCTTCTGCAGCTCCGACTTCACTAGGGCCAGTCCCTCAGTGTCAGCAGTGGCAAAGACTAAGTCGTCGACGTACACGAGGATGTAGAACGGCGGCAACGAAGTGTCGGTGCGTAGAAACAGCGACGGGTCAACAGTAGAAGGAGCTAACCCGAGAGCCGCAAGCGTCGTCCTCAGTGTGTCGTGCCACTCGCGAGGCGCCTGGCGGAGACCGTAGACTGGCCGCCGGAGGCTCCACTGGGTACCTGCAGGAAACGACCCAGTGAAGCCAGGTGGGCGGCGCAGCCAGATCTCCTCGTGCAGGCTGCCCGGTAAGAAAGCTGTGCTGAAGTCAAGAGAGTGAAGCTCGTAGCCACACTGAGCGGCGACGTGCAGCAGCACCCGAAGAGTGGTCATCTTCGGGGTAGGGGAGAAGGTCTGGAAGAAGTCAACTCCCTGTCGCTGACTGAAGCCTCGTGCAACGTAACGCGCCTTGAAGGCAGGCGGAGAACCCGGCGGCCGCTTCACCCTGAAAATCCACATGCCATCGACTATGTTCGCCCCAGGAGGGGGAACCTCGTCGACGTAAGTGCCTGTGGACTTCCAGGATGCCATCTCTGCGTCCATGGCTGTCTGCCACTGAGAGGAGTAGGGACCCGTAATCGCCTCTGCGTAAGAGCGCGGGGTCGGGATGTCTGGTGCATCCGGGTCTCCCTCAGGTGCAATCAGCATGGACATGAGATGAGGTTCAGCAGCTGCAAAACACTCAAAGTCCTCCTGCCTGTCCTCAAGGACGTCCGTGCCAAGAGCACACTCACCCCTGACGGACGGAAGACAGACAGACTCAGACTCAGCAACAAGACTAGCGGCGTAGTCGAGGCGAATGGCGGCAGCAAAGTCAACAAGCTCAGCAACTAGGGCAGACGCAGCAGTAGACTCATACGAAGGGTCAGCGACAACAGTGGCTAGAAAACGTGTGACAGTAGGACAAGGAGCACGAGCAAGGTCGGACTGCGGGTCAGGAACGTCAGGAAGAGAGGACGCAGGAGGAGACGGCAGTGGGAGACGCTGCGGAAGAGAGGAAGGACGAAGTGCCATCTGGTGCGTGCCGGGGACAGGAGGAGGACGCTGACGCGGAACACGCCGACCAGTGCGAACAGCGCGAACAGGCGACGCAGGACGAGACGCAGGCTCACGACGCTCTGTAAGACCTCCTGTCTGCTCAGTGTAAGGAGAAGGAGCAGGCAGTGGGGAGGCTGGCTGTAACTGCGACTGCGACTGGTCGGGCGGTGGACACAGTAAGGGAAGAGTAAGGCCAGTAGAGGACGGGAGACCAAGAACCTGCTGAAGCAGTGGAACGAAGCACGGTCGCGGCCGCACAGTGCCTCCAGAACCAGCACCGACAGCACTAGTACCCCCAGGGCCAGCACCTCCAGCTCGAGGGTCTCCAGCTCCAACTCCAGCAGCACCACCAGCTCCAGCTCCAGTGCCTCCAGCTCCAACGCCTGCAGCACCTCCAGCTCCAGCAGCTCCAGTACCTCCAGCAGCTCCAGCTCCAGCTCCTCCAGCTCCAACGCCTGCAGCACCTCCAGCTCCAGCAGCTCCAGTACCTCCAGTATGAGCACCTCCAGGACCAGCAGCTCCAGTACCTCCAGCAGCTGCAGCTCCAGCTCCTCCAGCTCCAACGCCTGCAGCACCTCCAGCTCCAGCAGCTCTAGTACCTCCAGTACGAGCACCTCCGGGACCAGCGGCTCCAGCACCTCCAGCACCTCTAGGACCAGCAGCTCTAGGGCCTCCAGCTCCAGGGCCTCCAGCGGCAGGCCCCCCAGCTCCAGCAGCGCCATTCTGAAGACTCCAGCGCCGAGCAAACCACTCGTGCAGAGAGGCTCCCGCCGGGACGAGGCACCCGGAGAACCTCCAGTACCTCCAGCACCTCGAGGACCCGCAGCTCCAGCACCTCCGGTACCTCCAGCTCCAGCGCCTCCAGCTCCAGGGTCTCCAGCGGCAGGCCCCCCCAGCTCTAGCAGCGTCACTCCGAAGGCTCCAGCGCCGAGCAAACCACTCGCGCAGCTGCGGTGGAGAGAGAGTCACCCGCCGTGACGAGGCACCCGGAGAACCTCCAGTAGACAAAGTACCTTCAGGCGCAGCACGCTCAGGCTCAGCGACCCCAAGCTCAGCACCCCCAGGCTCCGCACGCTCAGGCTCATCACCCCCAAGCTCAGCACCCCCAGGCTCCGCACGCTCAGGCTTAGCACCCCCAGGCTCCGCACCCTCAGACTCAGCAACCCCAGGCTCAGCACCCCTCGGCTCCGCACGCTCAGGCTCAGCACCCCCAGTCGCAGCACCCCTAGCAGCACCACCCCCAGCAGCACCAGAGTCGACAGCGACCTCGACAGGCTCGACAGGGTCTACCTGAGACACACCTGAGGGAGCAGGACCCTGAGGGGGGAGGGGGTCTACCAGAGGAGGACCTGGTGCGAGGAAGAGTGGCGGGGGGGGGAGAGGGGCAGTGCGGTAGGGGAAGAGACGATAAAAGGGAACCGACTCGTCAAACGTGACGTCCTGAGAGGGCAGGACATGGCGCGAGGTGGGGTGATAAAACTGCCAGTCAGGCGCGTCAGGGGGAAAGCCAAGGAAGACGCAGGGAATGGCGCGGGAGGAGAGCTTGTCCGCGGACGTATCGCGGACAAAGGCACGAGAGCCCCAGACCCGGAACACCGACGCATCGCCAACCTTCCCCGTCCAACGCAGTGTAGGCGAGGTCTCCGGCAAGGAGACACGGGGCCAGAGGTTGAGCTGATGCGCAGCGTACCGGACCGCAAACGGCCACAGAAAGTGGGGGGCAGCCGCATGGATCATGGAGGTACGAGCGACCTCCATGACTAAGCCAATGCGGCGCTCAGCAACCCCATTCTGTTGCGGAGAGGCCGGAAGCGTGAACGACTGGAGAATGCCCTCCCCACGACAAAAGTCCCGCAAGAGGACGGAGGAAAACTCACCGCCTCTGTCAGAGTGCAGACGCAGGACTGGAAGGTCCGCGTGGAACCGCTCGCGGAGCTGGAGACGGACAGCGCGGATCCAAGGGATCAAAACATCAGGGACCTCCCCCGTGCTGCGCAAGGGGAAGACCGTGGTTTAACGCGAGTAGTCGTCAACAACCAGCAGAAAGTAGCGCTCGCGGCCCTGTCCACGGACGCGGGCTGGGCCCCACACGTCCATGTGGAGAGTCTGCAGGGGAGCAGTCGTCGGGGGAAACGAGGAGGAGTGAGGAGCGGCGTGCTGCCGCCCCTCGACACAGGGAAGGCAGGGAGGGGCAGGCGAGGGTGGGAGGGGAGGCAGAGACCTGGGAAGACCAGTGACAAGGAGACGGGAGTGCATGCCACGGAGGCGTGGCACGGAAGGGTGACCAAGGTGGTGGTGCCAAAGGAGCATCTGGTGCGACAGGGTGCGACACGAGCAGGGGGCCGCTAGCTGACCTGACGCAGATGGAGATGCAGCTACCTGGGGAGGCTCAGTAGTCAGTGTGTACAGACTCGACCCAGGCCGACGGGTGAATGTGGCCAGGTGACGGCCAGTCCGGGAGCACGTACAGATCGCCACACGCTGTCCTCCAGGGGTGAAGGTATCAACCCATTCATCCTGAAGGACGGCGTTGCTCACCAAGTTCGTAGAGAACGAGGGGAGGTGAAGACCTGACAGTGAGCCAGACGGAACCGCCGGACACGGGAGAACAGTGGAGGAACGTGCAAGAACTGGGCCCCCAGAGGGGTCAGGCAGAGAGACTGCAACAGGTGCAGGGACTGGTGTGACTGTGGTACTGTCGCGAAAGAAACAGCGGGAAGCACCTGAGTCAAGCGTGAAGGTGTGCAAGGCCGCAGCAGGCGCAGTACCAGAGAGAGCAGACTCACTAGCACCTAGAGGAGCAGACTCACTAGCACCTAGAGCAGCAGCCTCTATACCTGGGTCGGGCGGCACACACAGGTAACAGTCACCCTCAGCACTAACAGTCAATGCATACATGGCAGTGAGGATAGCATCATAGTCAAGAGCAAAGATATCCACCCTCTGCCTAAGCAGCTCCAGCCAGCGGGGGAGCTCAGCCGCGTCGCCAAACTCTGCACGCCAGGCGTCGCTCAGACAGGAGAAGCAGCGGGACTGTGTGTGACCAACTGTCCCGCAAGTCCGACCAGCCCGATCACCTCTGCGTATGACGTACGGGCAGCGAGCAGTACTCCGAGACCGCCTAGTCTGAGCGTACCACTCACGAAGCTGCCGGGGCGTAAGGGTCTCGCGTGGACGCCGCTGCAGCTGCATCTGGCCACCGCCAGAAACTCCCCACTGAACAGCTCCACGGCGACTGCCACTACGGCCGCCGCCACTACTCCAACTATCGTACCACTCACGAAGCTGCTGGGGCGTGAGGGTCTTGCGCGGACGCCGCTGGAGCTGCATCTGGCCACCGCCATAAACTCCCCACCGAACAGCTCCACCGAGACTGCCACTACGGCTGCCGCCACCACTCCCACTGCTACCACCACCGCCGCCACCACTCCCACCGCTACCACGAAGAGACGTCATAGCGGGCAAAGCAAGGAGGTGTGCGACCAGCACGGCAGCACGCAGGGAAGGCAGGGCGGCGAGCAGGCACTAGGGTAGGTCAGGGCGGCGCACGGTTAGAGAAGGGCGGCGCGCGGCCAGAGCAGGGCGGCGCGCTGCAAGTAGGGCGGCGCGCGGGCAGGCAAGGGCAGCGCGTGGGCTCTAGAGGGCGGCGCGCGGGCTGCCAAGGCGAATGCGACGGGCAGGGGCAGGGCGGAGCGCGGGCAGCAAGGCGGCGCGCGGGCTGCAGAGGGCGGCGCGCGGGCAGGCAGGGGCGGCGCGCGGACAGGCAGGGGCGGGGCGGACGGGCGACGCGGCGGACTGGGGCAGCCCGCACGGGCGACGCGACGGGCAGAGGCAGGGCGGACGGGCGACGCGACGGGCTGGGGCAGCCCGCACGGGCAACGCAACGGGCAGCAGGGGCGCACGGGAGGCACGACGCGACTGGCAGCAGGGGCGCACGGCGCGACGGGCAGCAGGGGCGCGCGACGCGACGGGCAGCAGGGGCGCACGGCGCGACGGGCAGCAGGGGCGCGCGACGCGACGTGCAGCAGGGGCGCGCGACGCGACGGGCAGGGCGTGCGCAGGGCGGCGCGACGCAGGGCAGGGCAGGGCGTGTGCGGGCAGCGCGACGCAGGGCAGGGCGTGTGCGGGGCGGCGCAATGCAGGGCAGGGCAGAGCGCGCGCTAGGCAGCGCAACGCAGGGCAGGGCAAGGTAGCGGGGCAGCCAGCAGGGCGGCGCGCGGGCAGGGTAACGCGACTGATGGGGCAGCGCGACGGACACGGTAGGGCGCTACGGGCAGGGTAACACGCTACGGGCAGGGAACTATTCGGTGGGCCCTAAAAAATTGGTCCTAGGTCAGGACCTGCTCTGAAACCATGTCAGAAGAATGAACGAGAATGTGTGAACTAACAGCATGCAGGAGTACAAGTAGCAAACCCTAATTGGGTTGTACCCCATATGGGCTACCCCTCTACAGCCTACACAACATGATAGTTTGACAGTAGCAGCACTGAAGCACCGCGGAACGTGGAGGCTCGTTCCCTGATCATCTGCAAAGGGGAGGATATTCTCAGCGGCAAATGGGTACTCCGAATCAAAACACTCGCGGATGACTCCATTGATAAGTATAAGGCGAGATGGGTGGTGCGCGGCTTCGAGCAAACTCACATGGTGGACTACGACCAGACCTTCGTGCCGGTCGGACGACACACCTCGGTCCGCATCCTCATCTGCATCGCAGCCGTCAAGCAGCATCCGCTCCGGCAGATCGACGTTGGAAGTGCATTCCTATATGCACTCGTCGACGCCATTATCTTCGTCGAGCAACCTCACGCCTTCGAAGAAAGCGACGGCGCCGTCTGCCTCCTCCAGAAATATCTCTACGGCATCAAGCAAGCGCCTCGTCTCTGGAGCTCGGATTCACTCAGCTGCCACACGACCAGGGGATGTACCGGAAGGAATCACGCGGCAAGTTCATCCTTCTCGTCGCCTACGTCGACGGCCTGCTCTACACCGGCGACAACACCGAGCTGCTTGACCGGTTCGAGGAAGAAATAAAGGAAAAGCTCGAGGTGACGATTAACCACAACGTCACGCAATTCATGGGTCTCAACATTACCTAGACCGCCACCTCCATCCACCTCTCCGCCGCCAAGTACGCGGAAACACTCGCAAAGAAATTCGCATTCGCCCCGATCAACCTTACCACCCCCTTCCGCACTCCTCCTCCTAATCACGAACCCGACACCACACTGCTCTCCATCGAAGACCATCGGCTCTATCAGCAGTAGCTGAGGTGTCTACTGTTTGCCGCCGTCACGTGCCGGCCGGATCCCTCCTACGTCTCAAGCCAGCTCGCGTAGTATCTGCGTCGACCTGAAGGGAAGAATCTACTAGACCTACGCTAAGCACTCCAATACTTCATCTCTACCCCCGGCGTCGAACTCACCTACGAAGCTAACTTAACTGCTACCTTACAGCTTCACGGCTACGTTGACGCGGATAATTCGGGAGATGTTGACAACAGACGCTCCCGCACAGGTTTTATTTTTCAACTCCAACCTGCTTGACTCACCTCCAAGAACTCCCAGAAGAAGGAGCTCATCGCTCTTTCGTCAGCCGAAGCTGAGTTTATCGCCGCCAGCGCAGCTGTTCGCGAAGGGTTGTACCTGATGGAGCTCCTGCAGGAAGCGAAAGTGACGATGAACGGGCACTTCACGTTACTCTGCGACAATCAAAGTGCGATCAAGATCGCGAACAAGCCCGGCTTTGTGAACCGCACGAAGCACATCGCACTTCGTTACTTTTTCGTCAAGGACGAAATCGACAAGGACAAGGTCAAACTCACGTACTGCCCAACCGGTGACATGGCAGCAGATTTCTTGACCAAGAAGCTGCCACGTCAGAAGTTCCAGCACTGCACCAACCTCTGCGGGATCTCGAAGAAATCCCACGTGGCTCACCTTCAGGAATGAAAGGGAGTGTTGGGATAACTGAAAGGTTATTATAACATTCCCGAAGGTTCTCTCCTAGCGCGCCACTTCATAACGAAGCAGCACCACTGTACCAATACCGCAATAGCTCATATAGAGCACGCGGCAGCTCGAGAGTCACCCAAAGGTCAACAGTCGCTGTTAGTCAACGGTCGTGACTGTTGACCGTCCGGCAACCGCATCAGAGGTTACGCGATGCAATATGGTAACTATCAAGAATGGCAATAGTCGCAGTTACTGTAGCTATGTAGTACAGTTTATAAGGGAATGTACCCCTCAGAGTACATGGCTAGCTAGTTTGCTATTTATACCCTTGTATCTCTATCTTATAATTATCTTGTTCTCTTTCAACTTTATTAGACTAGGTCACTACAAGACTTCATTGTCTTCCTATAACTTAGCAGTCTTATCCTATCCACTACGATTCCCGGATTATATCAACATGGTATGAGAGCTATAGCGGAATATAAGACCTGCCAAGTTCCTGTTCTTCTTAGAACAAACTCCTTATAAACTTATTCATTATACCTATTACAAGTCTGCATCACTATGGCTCCTGGAGGAAAAGCCACTGCAGACTCTCCGGGCCCACCACCACTAGCAACGACTACTGCGCCATCAAAGGTGACTTCCGTCAGCGCCGCTCTCGTTGAGCAGCTTGTCTCTCGCATCAATGCTCTTGAGAGCCATCAAGCCATGAGCATCGACGGCTCAAGCTACGCAAGAGGAGTTGCTGGAATGCCTCTCCCGGGAGAAGACCGCCGCGTCAACTCCGAAAGATCCTATATCAACAGCATCAGATCAGATGCTCTGTAATTATCTTTCTGTTGAATCAGCAAAAAAAAGAAATAAAGAAGAAAACATATCTGTTGAACTACATTTTTTATAATTCGATTTCTGATTGTAACTAAAGTCTAATTTGATTCCATCGCGATAGCGGGGAGTTCGGTTCGGTTAGGGGGGAATTTTAAGTAAAGCAGCAAAAACGGCGATATTTGCATTGTAGTGTCTGGGGGATTCGAACCCAGAAACTTACGCTTCTAGAAAACAACCAACCATCTGAGCCACTTAAGAATGAATAGCGTCCAAAGCATAAAACTACGACAGTATATGTTTATCCGAGGAGAATTAGTGCTAGGTCCTCCTAGAGAGCCAGATTTGGTATAAGACAAAATCGAAACAGACACCTGATCTATCAGATAAACTCAGAAATCATTCCTTTTCTATCAGAAATGTTAAAATTTCATTTCTGAAAAAATGGATAATCTCTAAAAAAACATGTCTGATAATCAGACAAACAGACCAAAAAAATATGATAGCGATGACCCTGCTCTCAACCCTCTATTCCTCCCTCCCTTCGACTCTCCTTCGCGAACTTCATGTGGTAAATCTTCCTCATTCAACCTCGTATAAACTTCTTCCCCCGTATAGAGACGTCTTGCTAATGCTACTCTCCTTGCCTCTCTAAACTCCGGCTCCGATCTCACAGTTCTATTGTTCTTGTTGCCTATGCCTTACAATACAGGTGCTGAGGCTCTCTTGGGAACCTGGCCCACACTGGTGGCCTACCAAAGAGCGCACCAAAGAGTGAAGGTCAATCGGGGTATGCTGGCATCCAGGTGCAACAGCAGCAGGGCTCAAGATAGGATTTAAATATTTTTTTCTCGTAAGGGTGGTTTACAAAGATTGGTCTTTCTGTAAGGGTAAAAAACAAAATTGCTCATAAAAAACAGTGTCTTTGTAGAAACTACTTGTTCTCATCAGTGTGATTCACAAGTTTACCCTTTTTTTAAAATTTAGATATGTAAATCACGAATAATTACTTTGAAGTTAAATTATTACATCACATCACTGGATACTAGCTAGCTATATATATCGCAAATGCTAAGAGGGGAACTCTGATGCTGGGCGTCGCTTCTTGATAGCTTGGAACAGGGTTACCACTTGCGGCCAGTTCACATCTTCGGTTGGAAGAACAGATGCTGTCATGATATCGCAGAGTCGTGCATCGCCGAGGCATGTCCTGCTTCAGGTCTTGATTCAGTTTTGGCAGCTGAATCCGCGCTCGCACTCCACGGTGCTGAGAGGGAGCACGGCTACAGCTTGCCACAGCTGTACGAGGTTCGGGTAGGAGCCAGCGTAGTCGCTCGTTCGGAGCATGAGCGTGAGCGACTTGAAGAATCCCAGGTTCCCGTGGTTGAGGTCCATCGTGTGCAGGAAGAGAGGAAGCTTCCTCTCGCACATCTTGAAGTTCACTCCTGGTTGGAACATGGGTACGTGGGGGAAGTGTATTGGTGGGTTAAAAAAACATGTAAAAAAACAGTAAAAGGGCAGTACGGAAAGAACAACATGTCTGGCAACGTGTGTACGTGGTGTGGTGGAATTATGTTCATGGGGTGTACATGTTGATATGAAAGAAACAACCTCACGTACCAGGGAGACGGTAGCGGAAGGATTTGTTGAGTAGCCCCAGCCACTCACGACACTTTTTTCACGCTCTGACAGTGTTCGTCGGGATACGCTGCAGGCCGAAACAGCTTCGCGCCGCCCAAGTCCGCCAACTCCTCGAGTCGGAATTCCAGCCAATCCACTGTCTCGCGCGAAATCTTGGCACACCTTCTTGCATGCGTAGAAGTCGCTGGCAGTGGTGTGTCCCTTGAGTGGCCTCTCGCAAAGCGTGAACGTGTGTGAAGGCCTTCGATGGTGACTTCGCGGAAGGATGTGTTGACAACTATTTGGGATCTATAGGCTCTATATGCACCTTTAATTCACACTAGGTAGTCCCCACGGGGTCACCTCCAAGGGTCCTTGGGTGCCTCGCAAAGCCAACCCCTAACCAAGGGTCCCTGTTTGTAGAGGGAGTTCCCTAAGTGTAAAAATCGACGGCGTGCACTAGAGCATTCCCAAGCTCAATTGCGGAAGCGATAACGATTGATCAGTGCGTGTGCAGAATTAGCTCCTCTCGTCAATACGTCGATAGAGAAATTTGCATTCATCAAAAGATTTACTACAACTTCGCACAAGCACGCATATTTATTTCGCCTAATACACATGCAAAAGGAAAATAGCAAACAGTTGACTAACTGCATTTCGAGGACTTCGCCTTGCTGTCTGGAAAAACGGTTGCCAAACTTCTGCTCCATTTGGCTTGATCCTAGTCCTTGAAATAACTGTCTTCAAGTTACATGTCTGCCAATTGCCCCTGTTGACTCCTCTCGCGAACGATCATGAACGCACAAGTAGAATCATGAACGCTCGTGTGGGAATTCCCATTTTCCCACTGTTTTACAGTTGTAAAGCGGATATTTCTGTTTTGTACCTGTAATGCGAATTGTTCTATTAGGCACGCTGCTTTCCCGCGAAGTTTCTCTGTGCCACGTCACAAAAGTGTCAGATTTATATGACATAGCTAATGTAGGCTATAGTGGGGTAGCACATATGGGGTACAGTTTTCTAGGGTTTACATTTGTACCCAACTTTCCCTTAGTCCATCCATTCTCGTTTCTATTATAACATGGTATCGAGCAGGTTCCCTCGTGGGAACTGTTCCTAGGGCCCACCAATTCGACATATTTTTTTTCTGCCCGGAGCGCGCTCAGTCCTAGCCCGAGTCGCGCTCCCCCCCCCCCCTCCTTTTTTTTTCTCGCCCCGTCGCGCCGCCCTAGCGGCCCTGTCGCCTGCCTTGCGGCCCTTGCGCCGCCCTTCCTGGCCCCGACCCGCCGCCCGGCGGCCTCGTCGCCTACCCCGCGGCCATCGCGCCGCCCTTACCCGGCCCCGATCCGCCGCCCTGCGGCCTCGTCGCCTACCCAGCGGCCCTCGCGCCGCCCTGCGGCCCTGACGCCGCCCTTTCCGGCCCCGGCGCCTACCTGCGGCCCCAACGCCTACCTGCGCGGCCCCGGCGCCTACCTGCTGGCCCCGCCACCTACCCGCGGCCCCGCCACCTACCTGCGGCCCCGCCACCTACCTGCGGCCCCGCCACCTACCAGCGGCCCCGCCACCTACCCGCGGCCCCGCCAAAACCTGTGCGGCCCCGCCACCTACCTGCGGCCCCGCCACCTACCAGCGGCCCCGCCACCTACCCGCGGCCCCGCCACCTACCTGTGCGGCCCCGCCACCTACCTGCTGGCCCCGCCACCTACCTGCTGGCCCCGCCACCTACCTTTGCGGCCCCGCCGCCTCCTCTCAGCGGCCCCGCCGCCTCCTCCCAGCGGCCCCGGACGCCGCCCTCTCAGCGGCCCCGCCGAGCCGCCCAGCAGCCGAGCCGCCCAGCAGCCGAGCCGCCGAGCCGCCCAGCAGCCGAACCGCCGAGCCGCCCAGCAGCCGAGCCGCCGAGCCGCCCTGCAGCCGAGCCGCCCGAGCCGCCCTGTCCGGTAAGAGCAGCGCCTCTTTCACAGCACTGCCCTCACCCTACTGTTTGCGCTGCTAGTCTCCTGCTGTCATGGCTACCCCTAGTGTCCTCTCTTTTGACGCTGAGGGTCGGGCCATTGACTTTGACGTCTGGATAGATGACCTGCAGCTTTTCTTATAGTGCGATAGGGCAGACGGCCTCTCCCTCTTTGACCTCACTTCTGGTGCCTCTCCTGCCCCCGCTGCTGATGCTGACGCCACTAATCGCTCACAGTGGGCCACGCGCGATGCTGCTGCACGTCTTGCTGTGCGTCGCCACCTGCCTACCTCTGAGCGTGCGCACTTTAGCCAGTACAAGAGTGCTCACACCTTGTACGACGCTGTAGTTGCGCGCTACTCCTCCCCTGCCACTGCTGCACTGAGCCGCCTCATGCTACCGTACCTCTTCCCTGACCTTGCTGCCTTTCCCACAGTCGCTGACCTCATTACGCACCTCCGCACTAGTGACACTCGCTACCGCGCTACGCTTCCTGCTGAGTTCTGCGCCAAGAACCCCCCCCCCCATGTACATCACCCTCTACTACATAGTCACCCGTCTCCCTGACTCCCTTCGCGTAGTCAGGGACCACTTCCTCTCAGTTTGCCCCACCACTCTCACCGTTGACCTCCTCGAGAAGGCCCTCCTAGCAGCAGAAAAGAGCATAGTAGCTGTAGGAGCCTCTCGTGGTGACCCTCGCACCCCCATCTTTGAGGGGTGTTCCCCCTCCCCTCTTTTGCCCTCTGTTGCCTCTGCTGCTGCGGCCGACCTCGTTGGTCTCGAGTCGGTCGGCGCTGCGTCTGCCCCGAGCGGGAGACGCCGCACCGGCAAGGGCAAGGGGGGCAAGGGTGCTGGAGGGGCTGGCGGGGGTGGCGGAGGTAGCGGTGGCGGCAGTGGAGGGGGTGGGGGTGGTGGTGGGAGTGGTGGCGGGGGTGGAGGTGTCGGTGGCGGCAGTGGAGGCGGAGGCGGCGGCGGCGGTGGCGGTGGGAGCGGAGGTGGCGGAGGTGGCGGCGGTGGAGGAGGCGGCGGCGGAGGAGGTGGAGCTGGTCGGGGTGGCGCTGCGCAGAGGGTCGGCTCCGGTGGTGGTCAGCGCCAGCAGCAGCAGCAGCAGCGGCAGCAGCGCACTCGTGACATCCCCCCCCCTCAGCAGCTCCGTGAGTGGTACGCTGCACGCCAGCGGGGTGGGGGTACTGGTCCGTGCACCTACGTCCTACGCACCGGCGACCGCGCGGGTGAGCAGTGCGGGGGTGCGCACTCCACCCAGCGCTGCTTTGGCCGCCTGACGGACGCTTGGTGTCACCAGTTCCCTGAGGCCACTGAGATCCCCCGCTGGGGCGAGCTGTCTAGGGCGGGTGTAGCTGTCTTTGACCTTGACTTTGATGCTATTCTTGCTGCCATGTATGCTGTGACTATTAGTGATGAGGGTGACTGTTACCGGTGTTTTCCGCCCGACCCGGGCATTGAGACTGCTGCTCTAGGTACTGGTGAGGCTGCTGCTCTAGGTGCTAGCGAGGCTGCTGCTCTAGGTGCTCGTGCGTCTGCTCACTCAGGTGCTGGTGAGTCTGCTCTCTTAGGTACTGCGTCGGCTTCGGCCTCCCACACCTTTACCCTTGACTCGGGGGCTTCTCGCTCCTTCTTTCGAGACCGCACCACACTCACGCCGCTTGGCCGGCCAGTTGCAGTCTCTCTGGCAGACCCCTCTGGGGGTCCTGTCCTTGCTCACTTCTCCACTGTCCTCCCGTGTCCGGTGGCCCCCTCTGGCACCCTGTCTGGTCTTTACCTCCCCTCGTTCTCTACGAACTTGGTGAGTGGTGCTGACCTACAGGATGCGGGGGTTCACCAGTTCACTCCTGCGAGTCAGCGGGTGACCCACTGCATGGACGCTCGGACAGGCCGACACCTGGCCACGTTTACACGTCGGCCGGGGTCGAGCCTGTACACACTGACCACTGCGTCTCCTCCAGTCACTGCGTCTGGTCAGGTAGCTGCGCCGGGTCAGGTGTTTGCTGCAGCGTCCAGGTCTGGTCCTGAGTCTGCCCCCTGTTCGTGTCGCCTCCTGTCGCACGAGACTCTCCTCTGGCACCACCGCCTTGGTCACCCCTCCCTGCTTCGTCTCCGAGGCATGGCCTCCCGTGTCCTTGTCTCTGGTCTTCCCCGGTCCCTCCCTCCCCTTCCTCCGGGGCCCGGCCCTACCTGCGTCCCTTGTGTCGAGGGGCGGCAGCGGGCTGCCCCTCACTCCTCCCAGTTTCCTCCGACAGAGGCCCCGCTGCAGACGCTTCACATGGACGTGTGGGGCCCGGCCCGCGTCCGTGGACAGGGTCACGAGCGCTACTTCCTGCTGGTGGTTGACGACTACTCGCGTTACACCACAGTCTTCCCCTTGCGCAGCAAGGGTGATGTCACTGAGGTGTTGATCGACTGGATCCGCGCAGCTCGTCTCCAGCTCAGGCAGAGCTTCGGCTCGGACTTTCCTGTTCTGCGTCTGCACTCTGACAGAGGTGGAGAGTTCTCCTCTGGCCTTCTGCGAGCCTACTGTCGTGCACGAGGCATCCGCCAGACCTTCACGCTTCCGGACTCTCCACAGCAAAATGGGATTGCTGAGCGCCGCATTGGCATGGTCATGGACGTCGCCCGTACGTCCATGATGCATGCGGCTGCCCCCCATTTTCTGTGGCCGTTTGCGGTTCGGTACGCGGTGCATCCGATCAACCTTCACCCCAGGGTCTCCATGCCGGAGACCTCCCCAGCTTTGCTGTGGACGGGGAAGGTTGGCGATGCGTCTGCGTTCCGTGTCAGGGGATCTCGGGCGTTTGTCCGCGACTTGTCTGCGGACAAGCTGTCCCCTCGTGCTGCTCCTTGCGTCTTCCTTGGCTTCCCCCCTGACGCGCCAGGGTGGCAGTTCTACCACCCCACCTCTCGCCGTGTTCTGTCCTCCCAGGACGTCACGTTTGACGAGTCGGTCCCCTACTACCGCCTCTTCCCCTACCGCACTCCGTCCCTCCCCCCGCCACCGCTCTTCCTTGTGCCAGGTCCCCCCCCGGTAGACCCCCTCCCACCTCAGGGTCCTGCCCCTTCAGGTGTGTCCCAGGTAGACGCAGTCGAGCCTGTCGAGGTTACTGGTGACTCTGGTGCTGCTGAGGGTGCTGAGCCTGGGGGTGCTGACTCTGGGGGTGCTGAGCGTGTGGGTGCTACGCCTGGGGGTGCTGAGCCTGAGGGTGCTACTACTGGGGGTCCTGAGCCTGGGGGTGCTGAGCCTGGGGGTGCTACTACTGGGGGTGCTGAGCCTGGGGGTGCTGAGCCTGGGGGTGCTACGCCTGGGGGTGCTGAGCCTGGGGGTGCTGAGCCTGGGGGTGCTGAGCCTGGGGGTGCTACTACTGGGGGTGCTGAGCCTGGGGGTGCTGAGCCTGGGGGTGCTACGCCTGGGGGTGCTGAGCCTGGGGGTGCTACGCCTGGAGGTGCTGAGCCTGGGGGTGCGGAGCCTGAGGGAGCTGGGCCTGCTCGTGTGGCGTCTGGCGGTGCTGAGCCTGGAGGTTCTCCGGGTGCTTCGTCTCGGCGGGAGCCACTCTCTCCACAGGAGCTGCGAGAGTGGTTTGCCCGACGCTGGAGGCGTGCTGCTGGAGCTGGAGGTTCTTCGACTGCTGCGGGTGCTGGTGCCGCGGGTCCCGGAGGTGCTCGTACTGGGAGTACTGGAGCTGCTGGGCCTGCGGGTACGCCTGGAGCTGGAGCTGCTGAGGGTGTTGGCGCTGAGGCTACTGCTGTCGGTCCTGGAGGCGGTCCTGCTGGGGGTGCTACTGGTGCTGCTGGAGGTACTGGAGCTGGAGGTGCTGCTGGCGCTGGTGCTGCCGCTGGGGGTACTGGTGCTGTCCCTGCCGTGTCTGGAGTCGCCGCGCGGCCTCGGCCGTACTTCGTTCCGCTCCTTCAGCAGGTTCTTGGTCTCCCGCCTTCTACTGGTCCTCCTCCTCCCTTAGAGTGTCCACAGCCTGTCCCGTCACAGTTACAGTTACAGCCGGCCTCCCCACTGCCCGCTCCTTCTCCCTACACTGGTCCTACTGGAGGTCTGGCTGAGCGTCGTGAGCCTGCGTCTCGCCCTGCGTCGCCTGTCCGTCCTGCTCGCTCTAGTGGTCGTGGTTCGCGTCAGCGTCCTCCTCCTGTCCCTGGCACGCACCGGATGTCTCTGCGTCCGTCCACTGCTCCTCTGCGTGCCCCTTTGCCTTCTCCTCCTGAGTCCTCTCTTCCTGCTCTTCCCGACCCGGAGTCGGACTCTCTTCGTGCTGCCAGTCCTGCTGTCACGCGTCTCCTTGCTACTGTCGTCACTGACCCTTCCTTTGAGTCCACTGCTGCGTCTGCCCTAGTTGCTGAGCTCGTCGACTTTGCTGCTCGCTGTCGTCTAGACTACGCTGCTAGTCTTGTCGTTGAGTCTGAGTCTGTCTGTCCTCCGTCCGTCGGGGGTGAGTGTCCCCTTGGCACGGACGTCCTTGAGGACAGGCAGGAGGAGTTCCAGTGTTTGGCTGCTGCTTCACCTCATCTCGTGTCCGTACTGCTTACCCCTGAGGGAGACCCGGATGCACTTGACATCCCGACTCCGCGCTCTTACGCGGAGGCGATAGAGGGTCCCTACTCCTCTCAGTGGCAGGCAGCTATGGACACAGAGATGGCTTCCTGGAAGTCCACAGGCACCTACGTTGACGAGGTTCCCCCGCCTGGGGCGAACATCGTCAGTGGCATGTGGATTTTCAGGGTGAAGCGACCGCCGGGTTCTCCGCCTGTCTTCAAGGCACGTTACGTGGCTCGTGGCTTCAGTCAGCGGCAGGGAGTTGACTACTTTCAGACCTTCTCTCCCACCCCGAAGATGACCACTCTTCGGGTACTGCTGCACGTAGCTGCTCACCGTGACTACGAGCTACACTCTCTTGACTTCAGCACTGCTTTCTTGCAGGGCAGCCTGCACGAGGAGATCTGGCTGCGTCGCCCACCTGGTTTCACTGGGTCTTTTCCTCCTGGCACCCAGTGGAGCCTACGGCGGCCAGTCTACGGTCTCCGCCAGGCACCGCGTGAGTGGCACGACACACTGAGGACTACACTTGCGGCTCTTGGGTTTGCTCCCTCTACTGCCGACCCGTCGCTGTTTCTGCGCACCGACACTTCTTTGCCGCCGTTCTACATCCTCGTGTACGTCGACGACTTGGTCTTTGCCACAGCTGACACTGCTGGACTCGCCCACGTGAAGTCCGAGCTGCAGAAGAGACACACGTGCACTGACCTGGGTGAACTGCGCAGCTACCTTGGCTTGCAGATCACTCGGGACAGAGCACGCCGCACCATTACCCTGACTCAGTCACACATGGTGCAGCAGGTCCTTCAGCGCTTCGGCTTCACGTACTCCTCGCCTCAGGCCACTCCTCTGCCTACTCGCCACTCGCTCTCAGCTCTGCCTTCGGATGAGTCCGTAGAGTCGAGTGGCCCGTACCCAGAGCTTGTTGGCTGCCTCATGTACCTGATGACCTGCACACGACCTGACCTCGCATACCCTCTTAGCATTCTCGCACGCTATGTTGCTCCTGGGAGACACAGACCGGAGCACATGGCTGCAGCGAAGAGGGTGTTGCGTTACTTGTGCAGTACGTCGGGCATGGGGCTTGTGCTTGGAGGGCAGAGTCCAGTGGTCCTCACTGGGCACGCAGACGCTTCTTGGGCTGACGACCAGGCTACGCAGCGGTCGTCACAGGGTTACACCTTCAGCCTTGGTTCCGGCTCTGTTTCGTGGCGGGCTACCCGCTCGTCTTCTGTTCTCGGCTCCAGTTGTGAGGCTGAGATCTACGCCGGGGCCATGGCTGCACAGGAGCTTCGCTGGCTCACCTACCTGCTGACTGACCTCGGAGAGCCGCCTCGTTCTCCTCCAGTGCTGTACGTAGACAACAAGGCCATGCTGGCCTTGTGTCGAGAGCAGAGACTGGAGCACAGAACAAAGCACATTGCTCTCCGCTACTTCCTTGCTCGTGAGCTACAGCAGCGTGGTCAGCTGCGGCTTGCGTACGTGGCCTCTCAGGCCAACACTGCTGATATCTTCACCAAGGCACTTGCGCCTTGTGATCATCAGCGCTTCTGTACTCAGCTGGGTCTTGTGCCTACCTTGACTCACTTGCTCACCCCTTGACCTTGTTTGTACTGTTGCATATATATATACATCTGCTCTTGCTTGTCTAGCCTTATATATATATGTAATCCTGCATGTGAACTGGCCTTGTGGCCTTGAACTTGTGCTCGGAATGTGTGGTGACTTTGTGATCCACCCTGAGCTTGCTTTGCTGTGCTTGACTGGTCTTGTGACCCCTTGTTCTCCCCCACTTTGCCTATGGGGGTGTGTCAGATTTATATGACATAGCTACTGTAGGCTATAGTGGGGTAGCACATATGGGGTACAGTTTTCTAGGGTTTACATTTGTACCCAACTTTCCCTTAGTCCATCCATTCTCGTTTCTATTATAACAAAAAGGACACGCTCGAGATTCAGTTATTCAACTGAAATCTCGAGTCAATCCCGAGCACCCCTCGGGATCCCTCGGCACCCCCCGAAACACACGCGCAACCCTCAGGTGCGCAATCATGCACGACCGACATTTCGGTCGTGCTGTACAGCGCCAGGACGTGCGCCGTCCTGCGCGAGGGCAGGGCGATCATTCGCCCAGTCCTGTTGCGGACGTGCCTCCTTCGCACGCTCGCAACAGTGCGAGCCACACGCGTTGGCCCTCAGGACCCACACGCGAGATCTGGACCCACACGCGAGATCTGGACCAGCGACCAGGGCTGTCGCTACCAGGGCGTTTGCCCTGGTGGACCTTGAATTCCAGGGCTGGGGTGCCCTTGAAAACTGAAATTGATGGGTTGAAACAATTCTGGCCCTGATTCCTTACAGGGCTGATTTGGGTCTTCGGCCTGGTGTGTAAGGGGTAGAATTTAGGCGAGCCCTGGAACAAAATCTTTCGAGCCCCCACCACTCCCCCCTCCCAAATCCTCCACTCCCCCCTCCCCCCGTTTCTATCCTGGTAGCATCCAACCTGGCAAATAGGAGTTGGGTGGTTGGGCAAAAAAATCAGCTCAACCTTGTTGTAGTACTTGCAGAGTGTAGCTGTAAGCTTTGTAGTTGAAATGAGGCTGCAGAATTTTCCGCGCCAAACCTGATTTAAGGGAGGAAAAAACTCCGCCCTAAAGCCTAAAGGGCAGAGATTCGCCCCGACCCTGCTAAATACAGGGTCGTACTGTCAAACTTATATGCTGCTTGTTATCTAGGCTGTAGTGGGGTAGCCCATATGGGGTACAACCCAATTAGGGTTTCCTACTTGTACCCACATTCCTGCTAGTGCATTCATCCTTGTTCTTTCTTTTCACATGGTTTCAGAGCAGGTCCTAGCCTAGGACCGGTTTCTTAGGGCCCACCGAGTAGCGCTACCCCACCCGTCGCGCCACTGTGATCGCGTCGCCCTGCCCTGCCCTGCCCTGCGTCGCGCTGCCTGCGCACGCCCTGCCCTACCCGCGCGCCGCCCGCAGCAGCGCGCTCTGCTTTGCACACGCGCCGCCCGCTGCAGTGCGCCCTGCCCTGTCGTGCGTCGTCTGCTGCAGCGCGCCCTGCCCTACCCGCACGCCGCGCCGCCGCGCCTGCCCTGCCCGCGCGCCGCGCCGCGCCGCGCGCCCTGCCCTGCTCGCGCGCCGCGCCGCGCGCCCTGCACTGCCCGCACACCGCGCCGCGCCGCGCGCCCTGCCCTGCTCGCGCACCGCGCCGCCGCAGCACGCGCTGCCCTGCCCGCGCGCCGCCCGCGCCGAGCGCTCTGCCCTGCCCGCGCGCCGCGCCGCCGCGCGCTCTGCCCTGCCCGCGCGCCGCGCCGCCGCGCGCCCTGCGCTGCCCGCGCGCCGCGCCGCGCGCCCTGCCCTGCCCGCGAGCCGCGCTGCCGCGCGCCCTGCCCTGCCCGCGTGCCCTGCCGCGCGCCCTGCCTGAGCGCCGCACCCTGCCCTGCCCTGCAGCGCGCCCTGCCCTGCCGCGCGCCCTGCCCTGCCGCGCGCCCTGCCCTGCCGCGCGCCGTTTGCTGCTGCACTGCTGCTAGTGCGGGCACCTGCCTAGCCCTGCCTGCGTGCTGCTCTACTGCTAGCGTGCCCGACTGCTTTGCCCGCTATGGCTACTCTCAACGTTCTCACCTTCGATTCGGAGGGCCGCCCGATAGAGTTCAATGCTTGGCTAGACGACTTACAGCTGTTCCTGCTGACAGACTCTAAGGACGGTATTTCGCTGTTTGACCTCACGTCTGGCGCCTCTCTCGCCCCTGCCGCCACAGCTGACAGTTCGACTATCTCACAGTGGCTTACCCGTGACTCTGCTGCTCGCCTAGCCGTTCGCAACCACCTACCGTTAGCCGAACGCGCCCACTTTGGCCAGCATAAGACAGCAAAAGCACTGTACGACGTTGTAGTCGCTCGTTACTCCTCCCCAGCCACTGCTACGCTAGGCCGCCTCCTCCTGCCCAACCTGTTCCCCGAGCAGTCCGCCTTTGCCACAGTCGCCGACCTAGTCACTCACCTTCGCACTAGTGACACTCGCTATCGCGCTGCGCTCCCCGCCGAGTTCCTCGCCAAGAACCCTCCTCCCATGTACATCACGCTCTACTTCATAGTCACCCGCCTCCCTGACTCTCTTCTCGCAGTCAGGGACCTCCTTCTCGCCCTTGACCCCACCGACCTCACTGTTGACCTGCTCGAGAAGCACCTCCTAGCAGCTGAGACTAGCATAGTCGCTGTAGGCGCTTCTCGTGGCACTCCTCGCACTCCCTTCTTTGAGGGGTGTTCGCCCTCCCCCTGGTCCCCTAAGTCGCCTCTGCTGCAGCTGTTGACTACCTTTGTGCTGAGGAGGTAGGAGCTGCGTCTGCCCCTAGTGGGAGGCGCCGCAACGGCAGGGGCAGGGGAGGCAGGGGAGGTGGGGGTGGCAGAGGTGGCGGCGGTGGTGGGGGTGGTGGAGGCGGTGGAGGGAGCGGCGGTGGCGGAGGTAGTGGTGGTGGGGGTGGAGGTGCAAGCGGCGACGGTGGTGGCAGCAGTGGGAGCGGTTGAGGCGGCAGTGGCAGCGGCAGTGGGAGTGGAGGCAGCGGCAGTGGTGGCAGCAGTGGGAGTGGAGGTGGCGGCAGTGGTGGCAGCCGGGGTGGTACCAGCCAGAGGGGAGGCTTTGGAGGTGGTCAGAGGCAGCAGCAGCGCCAGCCCCTTTCGTCTCAGGAGTTACGTGAGTGGTTTGCTTAGCGTGGGGCTGCCGGGGTGGAGGTCGCTGCCCGTATGTCATTCGCACAGGTGACCGCACTGGTCAGACATGCGGGCAGCCCCACACACAGCACCGCTGCTTCTCCCGTCTTACCGACGCATTTCGCGCAGAGTTTCCTGACGCATCGGAGCTCCCCCACTGGGCAGAGCTGCTTAGGCAGGGTGTGGATATCTTTGCTCTTGACTATGATGCTATTCTATCTACCATGTATGCATTGACTGTTAGTGCTGAGGGTGACTGTTACCTGTGTATGCCGCCCGACCCAGGTATAGAGTCTGCTGCATCAGGTGCTGGTGAGTCTGCTGCTCTAGGTGCTGGTGAGTCTGCTCTCTCTGGTTCTGCGCCTGCTGAGGCCTTGCACACCTTCACGCTTGACTCAGGTGCTACCCGCTGTTTCTTTCGCGACAGTACCGCACTCACACCGCTCCCTGCACCTGTTGCTGTCTCTCTGGCTGACCCCTCTGGGGGCCCAGTCATTGCACGTTCCTCCACTGTTCTGCCGTGTCCGGCGGTTTTGTCTGGCTCACTGTCAGGTCTTCACCTCCCCTCGTTCTCTACGAACTTGGTGAGCAACGCCGTCCTTCAGGATGTATGGGTTGACACCTTTACTCCAGGAGGACAGCGTGTGGCGATCTGTACGTGTTCTAGGACTGGTCGGCACCTGGTCACATTCACCCGAGCGCCTGGCTCGAGTCTGTACACACTGACTACTGTGTCCCCTCAGGTAGCTGCGTCTGCGTCTGCGTCAGGTCAGCTAGCGGCCCCCTGCTCGTGTCGCGCTCTGTCGCACCAGACCGTCCTGTGGCACCACCGTCTTGGTCACCCCTCAGTGCAGCGCCTTCGTGGCATGCACTCTCGTCTCCTTGTCTCTGGTCTTCCCGAGACTCTGCCTCCTCTACCACCCTCGCCTGCCCCTCCCTGCCTTCCCTGTGTCGAGGGGCGGCAGCGCGCTGCTCCTCACTCCTCCTCGTTCCCCCCGACGATTGCTCCCCTGCAGACCCTCCACATGGACGTGTGGGGCCCAGCCCGCGTCCGTGGACAGGACCGCGAGCGGTACTTTTTGCTGGTCGTTGACGACTACACGCGTTACACCACGGTCTTCCCCTTGCGCACCAAGGGTGAGGTCCCTGAAGTTTTGATCCCTTGGATCCGCGCTGCCCGCCTCCAGCTCCGCGAGCGGTTCGAGACGGACTTTCCCGTCCTGCGTCTGCACTCTGACAGAGGTGGGGAGTTTGCCTCTGACTTTCTGCGGGACTTTTGTCGTGGGGAGGGCATTCGCCAGACGTTCACGCTCCCGGCCTCACCGCAGCAGAATGGGATTGCTGAGCGCCGCATTGGCTGAGTCATGGAGGTCGCTCGTACCTCCATGGTCCATGCGGCTGCCCCCCATTTTCTGTGGCCGTTTGCGGTCCGATACGCTGCGCATCAGCTCAACCTCTGGCCCCGTGTCTCCTTGCCGGAGACCTCGCCCACACTGCAGTGGACGGGGAAGGTTGGCGATGCGTCGGTGTTCCGGGTCTGGGGTTCTCGTGCCTTTGTCCGCGATACTACCGCGGACAAGCTCTCCGCCCACGCTATTCCCTGCGTCTTCCTTGGCTTTGTCCCTGACGCGCCTGGCTGGCAGTTTTACCACCCCACCTCGCGCCGAGTCCTGCCCTCTCAGGACGTCACGTTCGACGAGTCGGTTCCCTTTTACCGTCTCTTCCCCTACCGCTCTGCCCCTCTTCCCCCCCCGCCGCTCTTCCTCGCACCAGGTCCTCCTCCGGTAGACCCCCTCCCCCCTCAGGGTCCTGCTCCCTCAGGTGTGTCTCAGGTAGACGCTGTCGAGCCTGTCGAGGTCGCGGTTGACTCTGGTGCTGCTACTGGGGGTGGTGCTGCTGGGGGTGCTGAGCCGGAGGGTGCGGAGCCTGGGGGTGCTGAGCCTGAGCGTGTGGAGACTGGGGGTGCTGAGCCTGAGCGTGCGGAGCCTGGGGGTGCTGAGCCTGTGTGTGCGGAGCCTGGGGGTGCTGAGCCTAGGGGTGCTGAGCCTGCGGTTGCTGAGACTGGGGGTGCTGAGTCTGCTGGAGGTCCTGCTGGTGCCTCGTCTCGGCGGGAGCCTCTCTCTCCACCGCAGCTGCGCGAGTGGTTTGCTTGCTGCTGGAGACTACAGAGAGGAGCTGCTGGAGCTGGAGGGCCTGCCGCTGGAAGCCCTAGAGCTGGGGCACCTGGAGCTACTGGAGCTGGAGGTGCTGCTGACGGTGGAGCTGGAGCTGTGGGAGTTACTGGAGCCACTGGTCCCGGAGGTGCTCACACTGGAGGTACTAGAGCTGCTGGAGCTGGTGGTGTTACAGGAGTTGGAGCTGGAGGTGCTGGAGCTGCTGGTCCTGGAGGTGCTTGTCCTGGAGGTACTGGGGTTGCTGAGACTGGGGGTGCTGCTGGTGCTGGAGCTGCTGGAGGTGCTGGAGCTGGTGGTACTGCAGGCGTTGGAGCTGGAGACCCTGGAGCTAGAGGTACTGGTGCTGTCGATGCTGGTTCTGGAGGTGCTGCGCGGCCGCGACCGTACTTCGTTCCACTGCTTCAGCAGGTTCTTGGTCTCCCGCCTTCTACTGGTCCTACTCCTCCCTTACTGTGTCCACCGCCTGACCAGTCACAGTCGCAGTTACAGCCAGCCTCCCCACTGCCTGCTCCTTCTCCTTACACTGGGCCGACAGGAGGTCTTTCGGAGAGTCGTGAGCCTGAGTCTCGTCCTGCGTCGCCTGTTCGCGCTGTTCGCACTGGTCGTCGTGTTCCGCGTTCGCGTCCTCCTCCTGTCCCAGGCACGCACCAGATGGCACTTCGTCCATCCACTGCTCCACAGCGTGTCCCTCTGCCGTCTCCTCCTGCGTCCTCACTTCCTGACGTTCCTGACCCGCCGTCAGACCTTGCTCGTGCTGCCAGTCCTACTGTCACTCGTCTTCTCGCTACTGTTGTCACTGACCCTTCGTCTGAGTCCACTGCTGCGTCTGCCCTAGTTGCTGAGCTTGTTGACTTTTCTGCCGCCTGTCGTCTAGACTACGCCGCTAGTCTTGTTGCTGAGTCTGAGTCTGTCTGTCCTCCGTCCGTCAGGGGTGAGTGTGCTCTTGGCACGGACGTCCTCGAGGACAGGCAGGAGGAGTTTGAGTGTTTTGCCGCTGCTTTACCTCATCTCGTGTCCATGCTGATTGCACCTGAGAGAGACCCGGATGCACCAGACATCCCGACCCCGCGCTCTTACGCAGAGGCGATAGAGGGTCCCTACTCCTCTCAGTGGCAGACAGCCATGGACGCAGAGATGGCTTCCTGGAAGTCCACAGGCACCTACGTCGACGAGGTTCCCCCACCTGGGGCGAACATCGTCAGTGGCATGTGGATTTTCAGGGTGAAGCGGCCGCCGGGTTCTCCGCCTGTCTTCAAGGCGCGTTACGTTGCAAGAGGCTTCAGTCAGCGACAGGGAGTTGACTTCTTCCAGACCTTCTCCCCTACCCCGAAGATGACCACTCTTCGGGTGCTGCTGCACGTCGCCGCTCAGCGTGACTACGAGCTTCACTCTCTTGACTTCAGCACAACCTTCCTACAGGGCAGCCTGCACGAGGAGATCTGGCTGCGCCGCCCACCTGGCTTCACTGGGTCGTTTCCTCCTGGTACCCAGTGGAGCCTCCGGCGGCCAGTCTACGGTCTCCGCCAGGCGCCTCGTGAGTGGCACGACACACTGAGGACGACGCTTGCGGCTCTTGGGTTTGCTCCTTCCACTGCTGACCCGTCGCTGTTTCTACGCACCGACACCTGCCGCCGTTCTACATCCTCGTGTACGTCAACGACTTGGTCTTTGCTACTGCTGACACTGCTGGACTGGCCCACGTGAAGTCGGAGCTGCAGAAGAGACACACGTGCACAAACCTGGGTGAGCGACGCAGCTATCTTGGCTTGCAGATCACCCGGGACAGAGCACAGGGCACCATTACCTTGACTCAGTCACACATGGTGCAGCAGGTCCTTCAGCGCTTCGGCTTCACGTACTCCTCGCCACAGTCCACTCCTCTGCCTACTCGCCACTCGCTCTCAGCTCTGCCTTTGGATGAGTCCGTAGAGCCGAGTGGCCCGTATCCAGAGCTTGTGGGCTGCCTCATGTACCTGATGACCTGCACTCGACCTGACCTTGCTTACCCTCTTAGCATCCTGGCACGCTATGTTGCTCCTGGGAGACACCGAACAGAGCACATGGATGCAGCTAAGTGGGTGTTGCGCTACTTGTGCAGTACGTCGGGCATGGGGCTCGTGCTTGGAGGACAGGCTCGAGTTGTCCTCACTGGTCACGCAGACGCTTCCTGGGTTGACGACTTGGCTACGCAGCGGTCGTCACAGGGTTACACTTTCAGCCTTGGCTCAGGCTCTGTTTCGTGGCGGTTTACCCGCTCGTCTTCTGTTCTCAGCTCCAGTTGTGAGGCTGAGATCTACGCCGGGGCCATGGCTGCACAGGAGTTACGCTGGCTCACCTACCTGCTGACCGACTTGGGAGAGCCGCCTCGTTCTCCTCCAGTTCTGTACGTCGACAACAAGGCCATGATTGCCTTGTGTCAGGAGCACAAACTGGAGCACAGAACGAAGCACATCGCTCTGCGTTTCTTCCTTGCTCGAGAGTTGCAGCAGCGTGGTCAGCTTCTTCTTGCTTACGTGGCCTCTCGGGCCAACACTGCTGATATCTTCACCACGGCACTTCAGCCTTGTGATCATCAGCGTTTCTGTACTGTTCTAGGCCTTGTGCCTACTTGGCCTCACTTGCTCACTTCTTGACTTTGCTTGTACTGTGATCTCTATACATATACCTGCATGCTTACACTTGCTAGATTGTGATCATTGTATTGCTTGTTCTCCTTTATATAACTCTACATGTGAACTAGCCTTGTGGCCATTTGCTTGTGCTCAGAATGCGTGGTGACTCCATGATCCACCCTGAGCTTGCTTTGCTTTTCTTGACTGGTCTTGTGACCTCTTGTTCTCCCCCACTTTGCCTATGGGGGTGTGTCAAACTTATATGCTGCTTGTTATCTAGGCTGTAGTGGGGTAGCCCATATGGGGTACAACCCAATTAGGGTTTCCTACTTGTACCCACATTCCTGCTAGTGCATTCATCCTCGTTCTTTCCTTTCACACGTACATGCCGGGCCCCCTGATTTGTCTGGGGGCCCCAAAACCAAACGACAGGCCTGCCAGCGACACAAAATCTGAGCACTCAAAAACACTCGCCATTCAAATGAACACTCATGTAAATGCATGAACAAAACATGAACAAATATGAACGAAACACAAACAGTCATGAGCAAACATGAGCGCACATGAACGAACGTGAAAACACATGAACGCTCATGAAGCTTGCACGAACAGCACGCGAGCATTCATGAACACGCGAAGGCTCACGAAAACACATGATCACTCGGAACTTCGCGCACATTCATGACACAACACGAACAACACGAAACACACACGAACAATCATGAAAACTCATGAATGCAACCTCACACTAAAATGCACACAACTTAAGAACCGCTAAGGCGATTCATAAACCGTAAACGCCAAAATGAAATGCACACAAATGCGCATTCCACACCACACAAATTACCTTAAAACAAATACCTAAAAAAAATCACCTTGCTCGACGGATAGGCGACAGGATGACGTGCAAAATACGTTTTGCACCCAAAAGGATGGATTTCCGTATTTCTTCAAGAAGTCGCACAGCAAGGGCGACAGGTGGTTCCCAAACTTGTCCTCGCACTCCACGTATCGCAGCTCGATCGTGCGACATGCGAGAGAAACTTCTCCCGCCACCACTGTGATGTCCACCTGTACAGAGTAAAATACACACGATAACGTTACACAACAGGAAATACATTTAAAAACACATAGACATGTGGAAATCGTAGAACTTACCAGGTGTTTTCGAAATTTCAAATTCAAGTCGTTGAGGATGGCGGGGATATCCGCCAAAAACGAAGAGCATGTACTGGAACTTAAACGACGCGACGACCTCGTACAGCTCATGCTTGTTTTCGTGTAGCAGCCCTTGCAGTTCGAGGTTGGTTTCGCATATGATCTCCTGTAGGTGTTTGAATCTCTGGTGCCACAGGCTGAGCTTCCCTTTTGATCCAAGGGAAGATTCGTAAGCCCGATGCCCGCCTTGAACTTTAGGGAACCGACATACGAGGTGATCGGTGCTTCCGACTGGCACGTGAAAACCGCCGACTTCAAGGCGGTGATGAGGTGTAGGGCCTATCAAGGCCCTCGGATTCCCTGAGGAGTGACTGCCGAAGCCTCCGGCTTTCAATAGACTTCCTCGTGGTCGTCGCGTCCACGTGTGCTGTCGAGCGCTGATGAGTCCTGATGCTCGCCTTCTGCATTTCTCGCCCTCCTGTGCCGCCCTTGCCGTACGCTGTTTGGCGCTATCGCTCCCATGCTCGATGCACCAACTGCATTTCAATTAAGGCATCCCATCGTCAGCACGCAACAGAAGAAGCCATGGAAACAAGCCCTTCCAAGAGCTTTGAAACCTCCGATGCGTACGAGAGTAGGCAAGCTCCGGGATCTCGCAAATATCCTCCGAGGGATGCAAGTCATCGTCATCGTCTTCCTCGTCATCGGCGCCTTCGTCGAGGACGGTCGGTGTGGCGTCCCGCGTGAAGCTCAGTTTGGGTTGGCGCCATTTCTGCCGCGCAGGATCGGTGCATGGTTTTCTCTCCCGTGCTGACTTGTCGTCAACGGCGCCGTTCGTTACCAGAGTTGCGGGATCTCGTGGCGTTGGCTCTGGCATGGAAGTGCCGACACCAGGGGCTGCTTCATTCGCAGCGGTCACAGACTCGGTCGATACGAAAGGTTGTGTTGGAGACTCTAGCCTAGGTCGTGCGACTGTTTTCAGAAAACTTAACGCCGTGAGAGGAGGTGACTGCGGAAGAGGACGCGACTCATCGTCGCCATCGTCGGCATTTATGGAGAGAGCTACTGCAGCTGGTTCTTGCTATGCTAGGAAAACATCATGCGTTTGTAGTAGCGTGAGCGAGAAATGGGCTAGCTTGGGGTGAAAGAGAGAGGACCCCTCCGCTGTCTGTGGTGATGGTGGTGGGCGGTGGCGTGGTGTCACCGGTGTGGTGTGTGCTGGAGAGGGAGAGGGGAGGTGGCGTCACGCCACCACCACTTTCCCAACCTGTGACGCGTGCCAGTTACCGCCAGGCAGGCAAAGTTGTCCGTATCCTGGCGGGAACTTCTTTTTTGGTGCGACACGAGCCCTCAGGGCGGAGAGGACACTCGCCGCTGATTGCGGCAAAAATCACTCTGGTGCTTGATGAGAAACTGAACGAGAATGAGTTGACTAAGGGAAAGTTGGGTACAAATGTAAACCCTAGAAAACTGTACCCCATATGTGCTACCCCACTATAGCCTACAGTAGCTATGTCATATAAATCTGACACACCCCCATAGGCAAAGTGGGGGAGAACAAGGGGTCACAAGACCAGTCAAGCAAAGCAAAGCAAGCTCAGGGTGGATCACAAAGTCACCACACATTCCGAGCACAAGTTCAAGGCCACAAGGCCAGTTCACATGCAGGATTACATATATATATAAGGCTAGACAAGCAAGAGCAGGTGTATATATATATGCAACAGTACAAACAAGGTCAAGGGGTGAGCAAGTGAGGCAAGGTAGGCACAAGACCCAGCTGAGTACAGAAGCGCTGATGATCACAAGGCGCAAGTGCCTTGGTGAAGATATCAGCAGTGTTGGCCTGAGAGGCCACGTACGCAAGTCGTAGCTGACCACGCTGCTGTAGCTCACGAGCAAGGAAGTAGCGGAGAGCAATGTGCTTCGTTCTGTGCTCCAGTCTCTGCTCTCGACACAAGGCCAGCATGGCCTTGTTGTCTACGTACAGCACTGGAGGAGAACGAGGCGGCTCTCCGAGGTCAGTCAGCAGGTAGGTGAGCCAGCGAAGCTCCTGTGCAGCCATGGCCCCGGCGTAGATCTCAGCCTCACAACTGGAGCCGAGAACAGAAGACGAGCGGGTAGCCCGCCACGAAACAGAGCCGGAACCAAGGCTGAAGGTGTAACCCTGTGACGACCGCTGCGTAGCCTGGTCGTCAGCCCAAGAAGCGTCTGCGTGCCCAGTGAGGACCACTGGACTCTGCCCTCCAAGCACAAGCCCCATGCCCGACGTACTGCACAAGTAACGCAACACCCTCTTCGCTGCAGCCATGTGCTCCGGTCTGTGTCTCCCAGGAGCAACATAGCGTGCGAGAATGCTAAGAGGGTATGCAAGGTCAGGTCGTGTGCAGGTCATCAGGTACATGAGGCAGCCAACAAGCTCTGGGTACGGGCCACTCGACTCTACGGACTCATCCGAAGGCAGAGCTGAGAGCGAGTGGCGAGTAGGCAGAGGAGTGGCCTGAGGCGAGGAGTACGTGAAGCCGAAGCGCTGAAGGACCTGCTGCACCATGTGTGACTGAGTCAGGGTAATGGTGCGGCGTGCTCTGTCCCGGGTGATCTGCAAGCCAAGGTAGCTGCGCAGTTCACCCAGGTCTGTGCACGTGTGTCTCTTCTGCAGCTCGGACTTCACGTGGGCGAGTCCAGCAGTGTCAGCTGTGGCAAAGACCAAGTCGTCGACGTACACGAGGATGTAGAACGGCGGCAAAGAAGTGTCGGTGCGCAGAAACAGCGACGGGTCGGCAGTAGAGGGAGCAAACCCAAGAGCCGCAAGTGTAGTCCTCAGTGTGTCGTGCCACTCACGCGGTGCCTGGCGGAGACCGTAGACTGGTCGCCGGAGGCTCCACTGGGTGCCAGGAGGAAAAGACCCAGTGAAGCCAGGTGGGCGACGCAGCCAGATCTCCTCGTGCAGGCTGCCCTGCAAGAAAGCAGTGCTGAAGTCAAGAGAGTGCAGCTCGTAGTCGCGGTGAGCAGCTATGTGCAGCAGTACCCGAAGAGTGGTCATCTTCGGGGTGGGAGAGAAGGTCTGAAAGTAGTCAACTCCCTGCCGCTGACTGAAGCCACGAGCCACGTAACGCGCCTTGAAGACAGGCGGAGAACCCGGCGGTCGCTTCACCCTGAAAATCCACATGCCACTGACGATGTTCGCCCCAGGCGGGGGAACCTCGTCAACGTAGGTGCCTGTGGACTTCCAGGAAGCCATCTCTGTGTCCATAGCTGCCTGCCACTGAGAGGAGTAGGGACCCTCTATCGCCTCCGCGTAAGAGCGCGGAGTCGGGATGTCAAGTGCATCCGGGTCTCCCTCAGGGGTAAGCAGTACGGACACGAGATGAGGTGAAGCAGCAGCCAAACACTGGAACTCCTCCTGCCTGTCCTCAAGGACGTCCGTGCCAAGGGGACACTCACCCCCGACGGACGGAGGACAGACAGACTCAGACTCAACGACAAGACTAGCAGCGTAGTCTAGACGACAGCGAGCAGCAAAGTCGACGAGCTCAGCAACTAGGGCAGACGCAGCAGTGGACTCAAAGGAAGGGTCAGTGACGACAGTAGCAAGGAGACGCGTGACAGCAGGACTGGCAGCACGAAGAGAGTCCGACTCCGGGTCGGGAAGAGCAGGAAGAGAGGACTCAGGAGGAGAAGGCAAAGGGGCACGCAGAGGAGCAGTGGACGGACGCAGAGACATCCGGTGCGTGCCAGGGACAGGAGGAGGACGCTGACGCGAACCACGACCACTAGAGCGAGCAGGACGGACAGGCGACGCAGGGCGAGACGCAGGCTCACGACGCTCAGCCAGACCTCCAGTAGGACCAGTGTAGGGAGAAGGAGCGGGCAGTGGGGAGGCCGGCTGTAACTGTAACTGTGACGGGACAGGCTGTGGACACTCTAAGGGAGGAGGAGGACCAGTAGAAGGCGGGAGACCAAGAACCTGCTGAAGGAGCGGAACGAAGTACGGCCGAGGCCGCGCGGCGACTCCAGACACGGCAGGGACAGCACCAGTACCCCCAGCGGCAGCACCAGCGCCAGCAGCACCTCCAGCTCTAGTACCTCCAGCAGCACCAGTAGCACCCCCAGCAGGACCGCCTCCAGGACCGACAGCAGTAGCCTCAGCGTCAACACCCTCAGCAGCTCCAGCTCCAGTCGTACCCGCAGGCCCAGCAGCTCCAGTACTCCCAGTACGAGCACCTCCGAGACCCGCGGCACCAGCACCCTCAGCAGCCGAAGAACCTCCAGCTCCAGCAGCACGCCTCCAGCGCCGGGCAAACCACTCTCGCAGCTCCTGTGGAGAGAGTGGCTCCCGCCGAGACGAAGCACCCGGAGAACCTCCAGGCTCGGCACCGCCAGACGCCACACGAGCAGGCCCAGCTCCCTCAGGCTCCGCACCCCCAGGCTCAGCACCTCCAGGCGTAGCACCCCCAGGCTCAGCACCCCCAGGCTCAGCACCCCCAGGCTCAGCACCCCCAGTAGTAGCACCCCCAGGCTGAGCACCCCCAGGCTCAGCACCCCCAGGAGTAGCACCCTCAGGCTCAGCACCCCCAGGCGTAGCACCCACACGCTCAGCACCCCCAGAGTCAGCACCCCCAGGCTCAGCACCCTCAGCAGCACCAGAGTCACCAGTAACCTCGACAGGCTCGACGGCGTCTACCTGGGACACACCTGAAGGGGCAGGACCCTGAGGGGGGAGGGGGTCTACCGGGGGGGGACCTGGCACAAGGAAGAGCGGTGGCGGGGGGAGGGACGGAGTGCGGTAGGGGAAGAGGCGGTAGTAGGGGACCGACTCGTCAAACGTGACGTCCTGGGAGGACAGAACACGGCGAGAGGTGGGGTGGTAGAACTGCCACCCTGGCGCGTCAGGGGGGAAGCCAAGGAAGACGCAAGGAGCAGCACGAGGGGACAGCTTGTCCGCAGACAAGTCGCGGACAAACGCCCGAGATCCCCAGACACGGAACGCAGACGCATCGCCAACCTTCCCCGTCCACAGCAAAGCTGGGGAGGTCTCCGGCATGGAGACCCTGGGGTGAAGGTTGATCTGATGCGCCGCGTACCGAACCGCAAACGGCCACAGAAAATGGGGGGCAGCCGCATGCATCATGGACGTACGGGCGACGTCCATGACCATGCCAATGCGGCGCTCAGCAATCCCATTTTGCTGTGGAGAGTCCGGAAGCGTGAAGGTCTGGCGGATGCCTCGTGCACGACAGTAGGCTCGCAGAAGGCCAGAGGAGAACTCTCCACCTCTGTCAGAGTGCAGACGCAGAACAGGAAAGTCCGAGCCGAAGCTCTGCCTGAGCTGGAGACGAGCTGCGCGGATCCAGTCGATCAACACCTCAGTGACATCACCCTTGCTGCGCAAGGGGAAGACTGTGGTGTAACGCGAGTAGTCGTCAACCACCAGCAGGAAGTAGCGCTCGTGACCCTGTCCACGGACGCGGGCCGGGCCCCACACGTCCATGTGAAGCGTCTGCAGCGGGGCCTCTGTCGGAGGAAACTGGGAGGAGTGAGGGGCAGCCCGCTGCCGCCCCTCGACACAAGGGACGCAGGTAGGGCCTGGCCCCGAAGGAAGGGGAGGGAGGGACCGGGGAAGACCAGAGACAAGGACACGGGAGGCCATGCCTCGGAGACGAAGCAGGGAGGGGTGACCAAGGCGGTGGTGCCAGAGGAGAGTCTCGTGCGACAGGAGGCGACACGAACAGGGGGCAGACTCAGGACCAGACCTGGACGCTGCAGCAAACACCTGACCCGACGCAGCTACCTGACCAGACGCAGTGACTGGAGGAGACGCAGTGGTCAGTGTGTACAGGCTCGACCCCGGCCGACGTGTAAACGTGGCCAGGTGTCGGCCTGTCCGAGCGTCCGTGCAGTGGGTCACCCGCTGACTCGCATGAGTGAACTGGTGAACCCCCGCATCCTGTAGGTCAGCACCACTCACCAAGTTCGTAGAGAACGAGGGGAGGTAAAGACCAGACAGGGTGCCAGAGGGGGCCGCCGGACACGGGAGGATAGTGGAGAAGTGAGCAAGGACAGGACCCCCAGAGGGGTCTGCCAGAGAGACTGCAACTGGCCGGCCAAGCGGCATGAGTGTGGTGCGGTCTCGAAAGAAGGAGCGAGAAGCCCCCGAGTCAAGGGTGAAGGTGTGGGAGGCCGAAGCCGACGCAGTACCTGAGAGAGCAGACTCACCAGCACCTGAGGGAGCAGACGCACGAGCACCTAGAGCAGCAGCCTCACTAGCACCTAGAGCAGCAGCCTCACCAGTACCTAGAGCAGCAGTCTCAATGCCCGGGTCGGGCGGAAAACACCGGTAACAGTCACCCTCATCACTAATAGTCACAGCATACATGGCAGCAAGAATAGCATCAAAGTCAAGGTCAAAGACAGCTACACCCGCCCTAGACAGCTCGCCCCAGTGGGGGATCTCAGTGGCCTCAGGGAACTGGTGACACCAAGCGTCCGTCAGGCGGCCAAAGCAGCGCTGGGTGGAGTGCGCACCCCCGCACTGCTCACCCGCGCGGTCGCCGGTGCGTAGGACGTAGGTGCACGGACCAGTACCCCCACCCCGCTGGCGTGCAGCGTACCACTCACGGAGCTGCTGAGGGGGGGGGATGTCACGAGTGCGCTGCTGCCGCTGCTGCTGCTGCTGCTGGCGCTGACCACCACCGGAGCCGACCCTCTGCGCAGCGCCACCCCGACCAGCTCCACCTCCTCCGCCGCCGCCTCCTCCACCGCCGCCACCTCCGCCACCTCCGCTCCCACCGCCACCGCCGCCGCCGCCTCCGCCTCCACTGCCGCCACCGACACCTCCACCCCCGCCACCACTCCCACCACCACCCCCACCCCCTCCACTGCCGCCACCGCCACCTCCGCCACCCCCGCCAGCCCCTCCAGCACCCTTGCCCCCCTTGCCCTTGCCGGTGCGGCGCCTCCCGCTCGGGGCAGACGCAGCGCCGACCGACTCGAGACCAACGAGGTCGGCCGCAGCAGCAGAGGCAACAGAGGGCAAAAGGGGGGAGGGGGAACACCCCTCAAAGACGGGGGTGCGAGGGTCACCACGAGAGGCTCCTACAGCGACTATGCTCTTCTCTGCTGCTAGGAGGGCCTTCTCGAGGAGGTCAACGGTGAGAGTGGTGGGGCAAACTGAGAGGAAGTGGTCCCTGACTACACGAAGGGAGTCAGGGAGCCGGGTGACTATGTAGTAGAGGGTGATGTACATGGGGGGGGGGTTCTTGGCGCAGAATTCAGCAGGAAGCGCAGCGCGGTAGCGAGTGTCACTAGTGCGGAGGTGCGTAATGAGGTCAGCGACTGTGGGAAAGGCAGCAAGGTCAGGGAAGAGGTACGGTAGCATGAGGCGGCTCAGTGCAGCAGTGGCAGGGGAGGAGTAGCGCGCAACTACAGCGTCGTACAAGGTGTGAGCACTCTTGTACTGGCTAAAGTGCGCACGCTCAGAGGTAGGCAGGTGGCGACGCACAGCAAGACGTGCAGCAGCATCGCGTGTGGCCCAGTGTGAGCGAACAGTGGCGTCGGCATCAGCAGCAGGGGCAGGAGAGGCACCAGAGGTGAGGTCAAAGAGGGAGAGACCGTCTGCCCTATCGCACTGTAGGAAAAGCTGCAGGTCATCTACCCAGACGTCAAAGTCAATGGCCCGACCCTCAGCGTCAAAAGCGAGGACACTAGGGGTAGCCATGACAGCAGTAGACTAGCAGCGCGAACAGTAGGGTAAGGGCAGTGCAGTGA